>JAFLJL010014198.1:0-2500 GCA_018398815.1 Conus ventricosus | reverse complement strand
GTGGTTGCCCGCCGCGCACACACATACACACACACCAGCGAGCGTTGCGAGAGAGAGAGAGAGAGACAGACAAGACTCAGAGAGAGAGGAGCGTGAGAGAGAGGAAGTAGAGAGAGAGAGAGATGAGAGAGAGAGAGAAGACAGACGGACAGATAGACAGAGACAAGAGGACAGAAGAAAATGCGAACACACACACGTGAGATGAGAGAGAGAGAGATGATGAGAGAGGAGAGAGAGAGAGGGGAGAGAGGAGAGAGAGAGAGTTGAGAGAGAGAGAGACAGAGACAGAGAGTAAGATAGTGACACAGAGAGAAAGGAAAGTGAGAGAGAGACACACAGAGAGATGAGAGAGAGAGATGAGAGAGGAGAGAGAGAGAGAGAGAAAAGGATGAGGGAGAGAGAGAGAGAGTTATGAGGGATACAGACAGAGAGACGGACAGAGGGAGGAGAGAGGGAGGGAGGGAGGGGGAAAGGGAGGAGGGAAGAAGAGAAACGAGAAATACAATGAGAGAGAGAGGGGGAAGAGACAGCAGACAGACAGACAGAGAGGGGGAGAGAGGACAGACAGGACAGACAGACAGGACAGACAGGAACAGACAGAGAAAGTGGGAAAAGAGAGAGACAGACAGACAATGAGTGAGAGAGAGAGAAGAGGGAGAGAGAGCGAGAGTGAGAAGAGAGAGAGAGAGACACAGACAGGACAGACAGACAGACAGACAGACAGACACGACAGACAGACAGAGAGACAGAGGAGAAGAGAGAGTTCCCAGGGATAGGGATAGTACCGGGTCTCCACAGAGCCATCGAGCCTATATTTGCCCCAAATGGGGCCGACATTGATCCGCCAGAAGTCTATAGCTGGCTAACATCCGTGTCCACGAGCAGAGACAGAGTTAGCGGGGGAGGGGGGCAGGAGGGACGAAGTGAAGGTGGAGGGGAAGAGGGGGGGGCTCGGGGGGTTCGGGAGAAAGATGGAATGGTGGGGGATGAGAATGAGAGAGAGGGGAGGAGTGGGAGATAGAAGAAGGGGGAGAGGAGCAGGGGGAGGGGGGGGGAAGGAGAGAGAGAGAGGAGAGAAGAGAGAGTAGAGAGGAGAGGAGAGAGAGAGAGAGAGAGAGAGAGAGAGAGAGAGGAGAGAGAGAGCGGGAGAGAGAGCGGGGGTTACGATGAAGGAGGGAAAGCAAGAGGGATAGAGGAAGAAGGACTGGCTGAGAGAGAGAGAGAGAGAGAGAGAGAGAGGAGAGAGAAGATAGAGTGGACTGAGACGCCGAGAAGGAGAGAGAGGGAGAGCGAGAGAGAGAGACAGAGAGAGAGAGACAAGACAGACAGAAGGACAGAGAGGAGAGAGTGAGGGTGAGACAGACAGACAGACAGAGAAAGAGAGAAGGAAAGAGAGCAGAGAGAGAGAGGAGAGAAAAAGAAAGAGAGAGACAGAGCAGAGATGAGAGAGGACAGACAGTACTAGACAGAGAGAGGGAGGGGGTGGGGGTGGGGGGGGTGCGGGTATTAGGAGGTCAAGGAACCAGAAAACGAATGGCGGTGTGAGGATATATTACGAACGACATTCTCTCTCTCTCTCTCTCTCTCTCTCTCTCTCTCTCTCTCTTCTCTCTCTCTCTCTCTCTTCTCTCTCTCATGTTACCGATCTATGTACTACTGTCTGTCTGTCTGTTGTCTATGTGCATGCGTTGTGTGCGTTCTATCTATCTATTTGTCTGTGTGTGATGTGTGTTCGTGCATCTATCTGTCTGTCTGGAGTGAGTGATTGAAGTGAGTGACGTGAGTGAGTGAGTGTGTGGAGTGAGAGAGTGTGTGTGTGTTTGTGTGTTGTGTGTGTGTGATAAGGATTGAGGAGTGTGTGTGTTGTGCTTGTGTGTGTGTGTGTGTCGTGTGTGTGTGTGTGTGTGTGTGTGTGTGTGTGGTGTGTGTGTGGTGTGTGTGTCTATATGATAAACATGAGGGAGAGATGAGGAGGGTGGGGGAGTAAATTATATGTAGTATATGTGGAGATGAGAGAGAGAGTGGGAGAGAGACACAGAGAGAGAATATGATGTTACGTATATGGACGAGAGAGAGAGAGAGAGATGAGAGAGAGAGAGGAGAGAGGGAGATGAGGAGTGAGGAGAGAGAGAGAGAGGAGAGAATTACTTACGTATATGGAGAGAGAGAGAGAGGAGAGAGAGAGAGAGTGAGGAGAGAGAGAGTTAATGTTACGTTATGGGAGAGAGAGAGAGGAGAGAGGGAGGAGAGAGAGTGAGAGAGAGAGAGAGAGAGAGAGTGAGAGAGAGGTATTAATGTACATATAATGTATGCATGTGTCATGTGTAGGCCCTAGTGTCTACCCCAACGGCGACCGCGACAGAGAGAGAATTAGAAATCTGAGTGGGACGGGACTGCTTCTTAGCAGTTGGTCAAAGGTCCCTTCGGAGGTCGATCGATCAATCCGATTACGTCGCTTACAGGCCTTGCGACGCAAAGGCCATATCAGGTCTGTCCCGTC
>JAFLJL010014196.1:42500-45000 GCA_018398815.1 Conus ventricosus | reverse complement strand
GTTTTTTCTTGTTGTATTTATACGGTGTTTGTTTTTTCTTTTTTTTTTTCTTTTCTCAAGGTCTGACCAGCGCGTTGGGCTAATGCGTCGGTCAGACATCTGCTAAAGTCGTAGCTATGAGACCCTCTTTTTCAATTCTCTCATAATTAGTTATTAATTCATTTATCCACCAGTTTAACATCATGCGCAGTGTGGTCTCTCAAAACTTATGTGGTGTAGCGTATATGGACTAGTCCGCACGCAATGACGCCACCTTGATGAGACTGAAACTGATCTTCTCTTTTTTTGGTCATTGCGTGAACTGGGAGAGGAGGGATGTTAATTACAGCGGAATGATTGACAGCCTCACCATGGCTTTTTTTTTTTTTATCCGCCTTAAGGTTGAAGGTTAAGGTTAAAGTTCCCAAAGCCTAGGGGCCGTAAGGGAAGTGAATGTTGGGGGGGGGGGGGGGGGGGGGGGGGGGGGGGGGGGGGCCCCAGGGCACGGCGTGATGAAGGCGAGGCCCACCCTTTCTCCTTCTGTCGCCTTAAACTTTCCCCGAACTCAATCAGGTACCCATTTACAGATGGGTGGACACAGAGAGTTTCCGAACCGAAAAAAAATGAATACCAACTCTTCCGATGGTTCAAACTCTCGACCATTAGCTCCGCGGACTAACGCTCTAACCCTTTGACCAGGGGCTCGTCTTTCTTGGCATGCGACGAATTGCTGTATTTATGTAGATATTGCTTTGCTGATTGTTTCCTTTCGTTTTATCAAATCAGTTTTCGATTTAACAATCGCATACAGTTCAACAATCAATGTCAAGATTTGAACATCAACACGTTAGTGCTTCTGGTGTGTTTACATGCTTTAAATTACATATGTGGCAAAGGAAATGGCAGGAGGACTATTAAATAAAGTTACAATTCTAAATAAAAGACGCAAAAGTATACATTCCTACATGAAAACACACACACACACACACACACACACACAACACACACACACTAATCCCACGAGGCCACAAAGGAAGGGGAAGAGATGGTGGGGATGGGGGTGGAGTAGGAAGGCATGAGTGTCTGAGATGGGAAGACCCCTTCTGTTTAAAAGACAAGGAGTTTAACCCAACACGCCCGTCAGCGTTTGAGTGTCTAGCTAATAATAGTATCTGCTGCGTCGTCGCTTGCACATGTTTTGGCTTCTACGTGTATACATGCATGTATACATTCATTGTCTATCTTCAAAGGCGCGCGGGCGCGTGCCACACACATGCGCGCGCGCGCCACACCGCCGCACACACACACACACACACACACACACACCCGCCACCACACACACACACACACACACACACACACACACGCGCGCGCCGCGCGCGCACACACACACACACACACACACCACACACACACAGAGCGAGGTGCGTCTCTCTCTCTCTCTCTCCTCTCTCTCTCTCTCCTCTTCTTCTCTTCTCTGGCGGAATATGTGTGTGTGTGTGTGTGTGTGTGTGTGTGTGTGTGTGTGTGTGTGTGTGTGTGTGTGTGGTCCTGTCCTACCTACAAGATCAACTTTCAATGCTTTTATAAACAAACAAAAACACCACCACCACACCACCACCACCATTGTAGCCTGTTCTCTTCTCTTGCATTCGACTTCCTTCTTCTCCCCCCCACCCCTCCCCTGTCCCCCAGCTCTCTGTCCCCCTGGTGCCCCCCCCCCCCCCCCGCCCAAATCTTACGTCAGCGGAAGTTCCAAGCAGCGTGGTGGGCCCGCCCACGTCTGTGCAACATCATGTCTGTGTTGGGGGGGGGGGGGGGGGGGGGGCACGGGGGGGGGGGGGAGCTTTTGTTTCTTCGGGCGGGGGGGGGGGCGGGGGGGGGGGGGGGGGGGGGGGGGGGGGGGGGGGGGGGGGGGGGGGGGGGGGGCCTGCTGCAGTTAGTCGCTAGCGGAGGAGCACAGCTAAAAAACGCAGGCGTGGGTGGGGGAAGAGGGGAGAAAACCATTAGTTCTGGCACGATGGTCTTTCATCGCAACTGATCTGTAGGCTATGGGAATATTCCAGCTTCCAAAAGGTCGTGCTTTACTGGTTTGATGCTATTCTGACGTCCAAAAAAAAAGTTATTTTTATGAAATAAGAGGAAAGAAAACGAATATATAATATGATTTCAATCACGAGAAGTTTTGTTGTTGTTGTTGTTATGTACTTTGAAGACAGCATTTTTCCCCGTGAAAACAACTTATTATCACGGGAAACAGTCCTTTTCTCATGGGAACAATTGCTTGTTCGCATCTAGAAAAGTGGTTGTGACATACCAATTAGCTGTTGTTTTTTGGGCTTTTTTTAATGAAGAGAAGAAGCTGTTTTCATGTCATTACAGACTGAAAAGTTACTTCAAGCAAATACCGCTCATTGCCATATGAATACAGGTACCTTCACGTAATAATGAGCTGTGTTTTCATATGGAGATGACTGTGCTTTCACATAATAGCAATTTCGCCGAGGACATGAGTGTTGTT
>JAFLJL010014196.1:20000-37500 GCA_018398815.1 Conus ventricosus | reverse complement strand
CCTCTCTCTTTTCCTCTCCCCCCCTTCTCATCTCCCCTTCTCTCCCCTCTCTCTCGCTCCCCATAAGAACTTTTTTATGAAAAAAGTATACATAAATATTTAAAAACCCTAAAACGATCAAAAATTCAAAGTCATTCTGGTTCCCATTTATTTTCGGTATTTTTAATGAATTAGCAATCTTTAATCATAAAAATATACCAAAAAAAAAAAAAAGATAATAAACAGTTTTTTAATTTTCCTTTGAGTTTTTGGGAAAAACTTAAATACGAAAGATTAGAAAATAAGGGCTAGATATATTTATCCATTCCTTTTTAAATTGTTGGGTGGGGGAACACAAAATTTGCACAAACCCTAGTGATTTTTTCTAAAATCCTAGTTTTTTCCCGGGGTCTTTCCCCTTTGGGGGGGAATAAAATCTCTCTCTCCTCTCTCCTTCTCTCTCTCTCTCCCCTCTCTCTTCTCTCTTTTCCTCTCTCTTCTCTAAACACACACTGAAAAAAAAATTTTTTTTAATATTTTATGGGTTTTCTTTTAATTGTTTTTAATATAGAGAAAAGAGGGGCATTTTTTTTATTCATGAAAATTAAGCGCCCCCAAAACTGGTATAAAATTTGAAAAGTTTGATGCAGAAAATGTTGGGCCCCGTGCACGGGTTTTTAGGGGGGGAATTTGCAGGATCTCGTCATTTTTTAAAAAAGGGGTGAGCTTAAATTTTGTATGTGTGGGGGCCGGGTCGATGTTTAGCGGGCTCTTGACAGACCGAAAGAGAGAGCGTCCCCTTGTCTCTGTGACAGACCGAAGAGCCGTAAGACCTATAATCCGGGGAGAGAGAGGCCCGGGTAAGTTGAAGCCCTTATGTTTTAAATTATAATTTTTTCATTTTCTTTACAGTTTGTTTTTTTTTGTTTAGGGTTTTAAAAATTTAAGGAAATTAGGGGATGAATTGTTTTAAAAATTAAAATTTTTCCCTTTCCCATTTTTTATGGGATTCGGTGGTTCGAGGCCGTGTGGGGAACCAAGCTTTGTTTTATAAAAATTAAAATTGTTTTGGTTGTTAAATAAATTTAAAATAACATTTTTTAAATTTTCTTTTTATCTCGGGAAAATTGGGCCGAGGGGGAGAAAAAGGGGAAAAATTGGGGGTTTGGGTTTTTCATGAGACAAACTGATAGTTTAAAATTTATTTTTGAAGTTTTGGGGAAATCTGGATAGAAATGGTGGTTTTCCCCAGACTTTGTTTGTAGAGGTCCATCCCGCTACGGGAGTGAGAAGCGGGGGACCCCCCGGCCGTAACGTTTGGGGCTCCCAACCGGTTGGGGAAGATTCAGATGGCTTCCCTCCGCTAGGGGAGAGAAATGCTGGAAGCCCCTCCGTGGGCTTTTGAGCTCCCCCGGGTCTGAAGATTTACAAAAGGGAAGGGGTTTCCGGCTACGGGGGGCTACCCGGGGACCAACCCAGGGGGGGGGTCTTTTGACGTCGTCCCCCTGGTGAACTTCGGGGGAGGGGCCACGGGGGAAGGGATTTTGGGAAATCTTCAGTGATGTCAAGCTGGGGTAAAAAACCCTTTTAAAATTTTCCCCCCTTTTTTTCTCCCTTTTACCCCCGGGATTTCTGATGTAACATTTTCTAAAAATTTAATAAAGGGGGGTGGTTTTTTTAAAAAGGGTCAAAGGGGTATATCCCGGGTAAAACGCGAAAGGAAGAAAGATTGGTTGAATGTAAATTTTTATTTCTGTCTCGTCTGGGCTTGACAGGGGTGACCCCGAACCCCATTTTTGGGTTTGTTTTAGTACTAGGATTTAAAATTTTGGCACCCGAAATTTTTAAATTTAAAAAGTCCATATTTTTTTATTTGAAATTTTACTCCCGTCCCCCATTTAGGGGAAACACAACTGGTAAATAGATAGTTTTCTGTATGTCGAGTGAAATTTCCCTTTTTTCCCTTTTTCCCTTTTGATACTGTCATCTCTTTTGGGCTCCCTTTTTGATTGTTTTTTCTTTTTAATATTTTAAAAATTTTTAAAAATTTTAAATTGTAAATACCCCCCCCTTTGGGTATGAAATTTTTTTGGGTCCCGTTGATTGGTAGTTTTTTTGATGGGTTGGGGTGAAAAGGGGTTTTGTGTTTTTTTGAAAGTGATACGGAGAAATTATTTGCATTCTGTGGTTTTCTTTTTCCCTTTCAGGGAAGGGTCTTAAAAAAAATTTGTGTGTGGGGGTTGTGGGGAACTTTAAAAAAAAACTTTTGTTTTTGTGCTTAAAAAAATTTATACAAAAAAATAAATTTTATTCAACATTTATTTTTTGGGACATAAATTTTTTAAATTTTTGGGGATTAAAAAAATTGGGGTTAGATTTCAAAACCAAGGATCCGGAAAAATTTTTGCTTTGGGTTAAACCTCCCCGCAAAAGAGTTAGGTTTGGCGGGCCCCAGAATTTTAAAAAATTTTTGGATAAATATTTGGGAAAGAAAAAGAAAAACACACTAAAAAAGGGTTTGGACTTGGGGCCGCTAAAAAAAAAAAAAAAAAAAAGGAACGTGGCAGCTAAAAAAGAAAAAGAAAAAAGAATTTCCCACTAAAAAAGAAAAAAAAACAAAGATTTTTGGGGCTCAAAGCAAAGAAAAACAAAGACGGGCCTCAGATAGCTAAAAGAGTACTAAAGAAGAGAAGATCCTGAAAAAAAACGAAAGACGGGCTCAGATAGTTTAAAGAAAAAGGGGGATGCAGCGGAAAAGAGAAAAAAAAAATTTCCCAAATTTAGCAAAAAGGGGAAAAAGAGAAAAAATTTCAAAAGAAAAAAAGTTTTGGCTCATTTTTTCAGGCTGAAAAGAAAAAGGGTAAAGAGAGTTGATGCAATTGAAATTTGAAAGAAAGCTCAAGACAACAAAAGGGTGAAGAGGGATGGGCCGTTAAAAAAAGAAAAACGAACAATTTAGAGAAGGAAAAATTAAGTTTTCTGCAGGGTAAAAAAATACAAGGAACAAAAAAGGGGGTTTTTCCCATCGTACTAAAGCTTACTTTTACCCTAAGATCCTTTTTTTTTAATAAATCGGGAGGATAAGGACTCAACCTTTTCGTTTTTTTGAAACATTTGCTAAAAATGTAAAAGGGGGAAAAAGGGAGGGGGGGTAGTTGGGTGTACATTTACAAGCATGCGTTTCTTTGTACATACTCGGGTTTTCAAGGTCCGTGGAATAAAAAGAACTCAAAAGTTTTGGGGTGGAAAAGGTTCATGTACAAAAAGGGTTACAGAGATAAGTTTAGAAATTAAAAAACCAGAAAAAAAAATCTTTTTTTCAAACGCCACTCGTTTTAACACTTTTGTTTGATGGGTTTGGGGGGAACTTTCGACTAAAATTTGTCAAAGGGAATGTTTTGGGTGATTTCCCTTTTATGTGAAAAAATTTTTTGTCTCTGTACAAAAAATTTGGGAAATTTTTTCCTACTAAAAACGATTTTTGAAAACATCTGCAAACTCTTAGAAGCACAAAATTTAACCTTTTTGGCTCATCCAAAAATTGTATGAAACGGGGGAACAATTTTTGAGAGTGGCATGCCCCTATTTAAAAGGGACAAATTGTGAAAACCAGCGGGGTTTACCAACAGGTTTTCCCCTTTCCCAAAAATTTTTCCCTTTCCCCAAAAACCCACATTTTCCCCCCCAGTACCCTGGGTGCCCAAAACCAGCAGTTTTCTGACGGGGGGGGAAAAATTTTTTCAGGTTCAGAATTCGTGGGGTCGCAGGGGAAAATTGGTGGGATTTTGGGGAACCCAAAGGGATTTGTAGATTTTTTAAGGGGTTTAAAATCTTTAAACAAAGGAAGTCCAACATTTTCAAAGAAGGTCACTTTCTCATTCTCCAAAACCCAGACAAAAATTTGGAAATTGTTTCTTTTGCTTGGGGATTCTGGGGATCAAGGGGCTGTTTTTCGTATTTCCAAGTCGGGTTCCCTTACCCTTTTTGTAAAGGGAACAGGAAGGGCTTTCAGTGTCATTTTCTATTTATTCAGTGCAACAACTCGGGAGTTGGGAGGTCCCTTTTTCGTCCAATCATATGTGGGAAAACGCAGAAAGGGGTGATTTTTGGGGGAAAAATTAACGGGGGATTTCCCCCTTTTCGCATCGGGGAGGGGGAAATACATGGTTTTTTTCGGGGTTTCCTTTATGCTTTCATGGGATGGGGCCCATCCAGTTTCTCATTTTAAAAAATTTTTTTCAGTTTTTTCCCCCTTACAGGCTCATAAAGAAGAAATCCTCCGTTTGGGGCAGCGCTGGGGAAAACAAGGCGCAAAAAACGGAACAAAGGCAAGGCGGTTTTTAACTTTCCCCAGTGCATTTGTCTTTGCAAAAGGGGGAAGGGGGTCGGTTTGGCAAAAAAGATTTTCATTGGCAATTTCCCAAAAAAACAGGGTTTCAGTCCTGGCATTAAAACAAAAAAAACCAATTTCATTTCTTTGTAAAAAAAAAGGGGTTTTGTTTTCGTTCTTTTTCCAAAGGGGAAAATACAAAATTTGTCCAATTGGGGGTTCCAAAGGGGGACAAAAGGGTCTTTTTTTCCCAGCTATAGGGCTTTATTTGCAGTCATTGGGGTGTCGGGAAAACCCTTTGGGCGGGGATTCGAATCGTTTCTGGTGGCCGGGAGTATGAGAATGCCAAGACTTATTGCGGGACATGGGAAATTTGTCAAAAATTTTTCCCCAAAGGGTCGTACCCCCTATGTTCCTTTGGGCCTCAGATCCAAAGGGATCGAAGACCCCTTCTAAGAGTAGCAGTAACTTTGGTCCGTTTTTCCCCCTTTTTCAAGGAAAATTCACATATTTGTTGACATTTGGGGTTAAGGGGGCTCACTTTCCCGGGGCTATTCCGCCAAAAACGAGTTTTCGATTGCGTAAAAGGGGCATTTTTTCACAGTATTTTGTCGCGGGGTTTTCCAGTTGAACTTCGGTCGATAAGGGTTCGCATTTTCACTTCAGAATTTCAAGGATTTTTAATTTTACTTCCACAAAGTGTACATTCTTCCCCTTTAAACAAGCGGGGGTCAAAGGGTGGTAAAAAAAATTCCAGGGCACTTTGAACCCAAATTGAAAAAGAAAGGTTTTAAAGGAAATTGTCAGACAGTGGCACAGGCAGGTTGCCCCCACCTTGTTTCTTGTCGTGAATTTCCAAAAATGTTTCTACAGGTTTTTTCACCTTTGAGTTTTTTTTTTGGTCGCGGCTAGGGGGCCCCCATAGTTTTTCTAGCTGATGCTGCTGGAAAGCGAAAAGTGGGGGAAGAAATAAATTTTGCGATATTGGGTGTTTTGAGAAAAAACAAAGCTGATATTTGCCTGTTTGCTCTTACCCCGGTTAACAAGACTGCAAAAGTCCCAAAAAGAATACCATAAAAAGGGGGGCTGGGGTGTTCGTTGGGTTTAAAGGGTGTCTACGAATATTTTGTATTTTTTTCCTAAAACTCCCGAAAAAAACTGTTGTGACAGGGAAAAAAGGCCCCCTAAAAATTTGGGAAATACTTTTTTTTGACTATGGTTTGACAGGTGGCAAAAGGGAATTTTTTTGCACCAAACATCTGAAACATTTTTCCACGGGCAAAGGTTTGACGGTTTGTTTGAGTGTAAGGGGTTTTGACACAACCATTTCAGCGGAAAACCCCTCAAGGGTTTTTTCCCCCAAAGATTGAATGTTAAAAGGGGGAAAAAAAAGCCCAGGGTGTTTTGGACGGTCAAAGAGTGAATTTCCAGTGAATTTTATACTGTTTTGCCTTCATTGACACTGATGATGAAAAATTTACGAAGTTACCTACTTTGGCCCTTTTCTACTATGAGACGTGCTCGATTTTTCATTACTCTAAACAATTGTCTGTACAGAACAAGAAAAATTTTTCCTGACAAATTTACAATACGACCCTTTTTTTGGGACAAGAAAATCCGGGTTGTTTTCCTCTGAATATTGTGCACGAAAAATTTAATTTTGTGACGGTAAACCATTTTTCAGAAACATACCCTCCCCCCTTTTTTCCCTTCTCAAAACTTTTAAGGGAAAGGGGTTACAAAAGTTTGTTGAATTTGGGAAGTCTTTAAACCGTCCCAGTCCCCCTTATTCCCCCTGTTGTTTTGGTTTAAAAAAACCAGAGGGTTCCACGGGGGTTTCTGTTTGGTTTACAAGAACTTTAACAAATTTAACCCGTACGGATGCTGAACCGTTTCCTGACCAGGGGATTTTTGTTTTCAAAGGTTGTCTCATCTGGGGTTCCCTTCAAAAAGATTGTTTTAAAAACGAAAGGTTATTTGGCAAATTCCAGTAAAGGGAAATGATAGAGATAAACCTTTTCAAACACCCCTGGGGTTTTTTTTCAGGGGGTAAGAATGTTTTTGGGCTTGGTAAACACTCCAGCGCCCTTTTCTGGGGTTTTGGGGGTTTTTTAAATTTCAAAGTCAGCATTGAATTTTTTTCGTTGAAAAATTCCATCTTCAGTAAGAGGGGTGGGGGCTTTGAAAGATTGGGGAAAGGTGCTAGAAAAGCTAAAGCAAGCGGTTTGACAGCTGGGCCTTCGAACTCTAGCGGGTTTTTCAAGAATTGAATTTTTTGGGACAAAACAGTTCAGGGGGTTTTTTACAGCCAAAAAAAAAAAAGGGTTGAAAAGATTTTTTCATGTTATTTCCTCCACTACAAAGAGGAAGTGCTTGCGTTACGGGGTTTTTGGGATACTAAAAAAATTTTTTTTTCCACAATTTTTGCGTCGCTTACTGCCCAAACACGTTTTGGGTTGTCGGGAAAGGGCTAAAAAAATTTGGGGTTTCGCCCCGTCAGCCCTGCTTTTGGAAATTGAAGAAAAGGTTTTTTCAAGCCCTTTTTTTGCGGGGGGGCCAGTTTTGGGAAAGAAACCATTTGTGATTGGGTTTCCGGATGCCATTCCTTGGGGAAATCGGGGGATTTTTTTTCGGAGTTTGAAAATTTTCTTCATCCGCCCTTTTCGGGGAGTCGAAAACTTCGGGCCCCAAGAAAACTCGAAAACGTACTACGAAGAGAATTTTGGGGCCTAGGGTGGGTGATTACAAGCTGGGTAGATACCCCGGGGGAAGGGAAATTTGGGTTCTCCAGACAGACTCCCCCTTTGACTTCCCTCCGGGTCTTTGTTTTAAAAATGAAAGGTTTAAATGAGTGGCCCCTGTCTTTGCGGGATAAAATTTTTCACTTTTACTCCCCAACTCGGGTACGAAAAATCTTTTTGCAGATGTTCCAGCCGTTGAAAAAATAAAAGCGATTTTTTGGGGTTTTTTTTTTTTTGTGTTCATTTTTGGGAAAATATGACCGGGTTTTGTATGCTATTAGTAACTGTTTTCATGTAAATATTTTTGCGTTTTCGGATCACGTAAAAGTTTTTTTGGGAAAACTCCAAAGGTCAATTTTTTTGCTTTTTTGTTTTGTATTAATTTTGACCAGGGATGAGAATTTAAGGTATGTTTGAAAAATTTCCTTTTTTTCATGAAAAATTTCGAGGAAGTGAATTAAAAATAGTTTTTTGGGTTTTGGAGATAGGGGTCATTTTGGATGTTACCTCGGGTTACCCTTTAAAATGGTTAAAAAATCGCTTGTGCCTTTTTTTTTGAAAGGGGGGGGGGGGGGGGGGGGGGTACTGAAAAGAAAATGTTTTAATATTTAATGGGTTTTCTTTTAAATTTGGGGTTTAAAATAGAGAAAAGGGGTGCTTTATTTTATTTGCATTGTAAAACGCACCCAAACTGGTAAAAAGGGTTTGATATGCTGACAGAAATTTGGGGGCCCGGCACGGGGTTTAGGGGAATCCGGGAATCTCGTCCCTTTTTATAACGGGAGCTTGAATTTTGTAGGTGGGGCCCGAGGAAAAAGCTGTCTGCTGTGACAACCGAGAGAGAGAGGGGGTGCGTTTCCCGGGCTGTGACAGACCGAGAGAGCGAAAGACCAGTAAGTCCTGGAGGGGAGAGGCCCGGGTAATTGAAGATTTTAGTGTTTTTAATTTAAAATTTGGTTTTTTCAACGCTTGTTTTTTTTTAAGGGTTTATAAATTAAAATTTACGAGAAAAATTTGACAAGAAAAAAAAAAATTTAAATTTTTTCCCCATTGTTTTATAGATTCGGATGGCGGGGCCGTTGAGGAGACAAGCTGTTGTTTTTAAAATTTTAAAATTTTGTCTTTGTTAAAAATGAATTGAAAAAACATTATTTTTTTTTTTCTATTTATCTCAGTTTTTCCCGAGGGGGAAAGAAAAAGGGGAATGGGTTTATTTTTCCGGGGGGAACAAAGCTGAAAATTTAAATTTTTTTGGAAGGGGTTTAGGAACGGGGATATAATGGTGGTTTCCCAGACTTTTTTGAGAGGTGCCAGGCCCGCAAAGGGGAGGGGGGAGAACTGGGGGGACCCCCTCCGTAGACTTTGGGGCTGCACCGGTTTGAAGATGTACAATGCTCCCGCTACGGAAGAAAACGGGGGAGCTCCCTCCGGGGCGTTTGGGGCCCCCCCCCCCACCTCGTGAAGATTTACAAAAGGGAACCCCCGGGAAAAAGGGTTTGGCTATGTGGGGAGCCAGCCCCCATTTGGGGGTTTCTTTTGACGTCGCCCTGGGGAACTTCGGGGGAGAGAGGCGACAAAGGAAAGGACTTTGGAAAAATCTTTCATGATGTAAAGCTGGGGGAAAAACCCTTTTTAAAATTTTTCCCCATTTCTTTCTGCTCTACCCCATTTTCTGAGGGGAAACCCAATTTCAAATTTAATTTAATAAAGAAGGGGGGGTTTTTTTTACAAAGTCAATTTATACCCCTTTGGTTAAAACGCGTATGGATAAGTTTGGGTTGGTTGTGGGAGATTTTTATTTCTGTCCCCGGCTGTGCTTGACACACACACACACCACACAAAACACACACCACACAACAAAACACAACCCACACACACACGCACACACCACACACACCACACTGGGGGCAAGGGCCCCTTTTAATTTAAAAAAAAAATTCTGAGCCCCATTTTTGATAAATCTTTTAAATTTAACTAAATTTCTGCCCTCTCTTCTTTTTTCCCTTTTTTCCCCTTTTATCCTCCCCCACCCCCACCCCCCCCCCTCCACACCTCTCTCAAACCCCCAAAACACACACACACACAAAACACAACACACCCACACACACACACCACACAAAACACGACGACAGGGGGGGGAACGAAAACCCCCAATCGCCCCATCTCATTGACGTCACAAAACATGTGCTCGCAAAACACTTCCCCGGATTTAAACAGCCCATCTTCAGAGAACATCGACCGTCCTAAAACACAGAGAAGACACCACATCCCCCCCGGGACGCCCCCTCCTCTCCCCTCTCCTCTCTCCTCTTCCCCCTCCTATAAATACCTCGAAAGCCGGAAATAAAAGAGTAAGGCCGGGAATCCTTGTGAAACCCATGAGCCCGGGGGGGGCCGGGGGCACTGACCTGAGAACCCTCTTTTTTGTTGTCCCCCCGGGTTTCGGGGGGGGGGGGGGGGAGGGCACGGGGCGGGGGGGGGTGGGAAAAGGGGGAGGGGGAAAAGGGGTCGAAGGGGGGAAAGGAAGGAAGGCTGAGGTTAATTGCGGTGTTGTGGCGTTTTGGTGTGTGGTGTGTGTGTGTGTGTGTGTGTGTGTGTTGTTGTGGAGAGAGAGAGAGGGGGAAAAGAGAGAGAGGGGGAGAGAGAGAGAGGAGAGAGAGAAGAAGAGAGAGAGAGAGGTGTGTGTGTGTGTGTGTGTTGTGTGTGTATGTGTGTGTGTGTGTGTGTGTGTGTGTGTGTGTGTGTGTGTGTGTGTGTTTCGCTGTGACATAGTATTTTAAATCGCTTTTAAATTTTGACATGAAAGAAATTATGAGAAAGAGTACAATACCTGACCTTGAGGAATTACGTTATCCACCCCCCTTTTCCACCCCCCACCCATCTCTCTCTCTCTCTCATCTCTTCTCTCTCTCTCTCGTCTCTCTCTCTCTCTCTCTCTCCTCTCTCTCTCCTCTCCCCTCTTCCTCTCTCTGCCTCTCTCTCTCCCTCTCTTTTCCCTCCTCCTCTCTTCTCTTCTCTCTCTTCTCTCTCTCTATCTCTCACCCCCCCTCTCTCTCTCCTCTCTCTCTATATCTCTCTCACTCTCTCCCCTCTCTCTCTCCTCTCTCTTCTCTCTCTCTCTCTCTCTCTTCTCTATATATATATATATATATATAATATATATATATTTTTATATTTTTTCGCCTTCTCTCTCTCTCTCTCATCTCTTCTCTCTCTCTCTCTCACACACACACAACACACCCCACACCCCACACACACCAATTAACGGTTAACAAATTCAAAATGTATTTCACGAGATTTCGTCTTGGCTTAAACGACCTGATTTTAAATTTAGCAGACACAAAGAAAACATCAAAGCATGTCCTTTTTTTGTAACCAACTTGAAACGAACTCCACTTTCTATTGAGATGCAATGCTTATTTTGCCTTTCAGAAAAAAAACAAAAACTGAAGCACAAGACAATTTCAGAACGTGAACTCTATTGAACTAAAACAATTACTTGCAAACGAAAATGTGCATATTATAAGAGATTTTGCTTTGTATATTTATAATGCACTGAAAAAAAGAGAACTCGTATCCCACTCAATATGAATAATAATTTACCATTCAGTATGAATAATAATTTACCCTCATTTAAAATTTGCATTATTAGTGCATCGAAAAAAATATACTTTTGTTGTCATTTCTCTTTTTTCTTCCTTTGTGTGTGCCTGCATCCTAGATTGTTTATAGGCCGGAGGCCTGAAACATTAAAATTGTGTTCAGTTGTGTTCAGTTTGGGGTTTTTTCCCCCCCTCTCTCTCTCTCTCTCCTCTCTTCTCTCTCTTCATATGTATATGTTTCCCTCTACGCCCACATCCCCTCTTGTGCGTTCTCTTTGTATATCTGTCAGTCAGGTCAGTCAGTCAGTCTGGGCACCTGTCTGTCTGTCGGTCGGACTCTCTCTTTCTGACTGTATATCTTCGCCTTTAAGTCTCTGATTCTGTATCTGTCTCTCTATCTCTGTCTGTCTCTCTGTCTCTCTCTGCGACTCTGTCCCCTCTCTGCCTCTCTCTCTGTGTCTCTGTCTCTCTCTCTCCTGTTCTCTTCGTCAATGATTTTCCACATATGAAGCACCCCACAACCCCACACACACCACACACACACACACACACACACACCACACACACAACACAACCAACACCAACCACACACACACACACACACAACACAACTCACACACTCACTCACACACACACACAAACACACCACACACACACACACACACACCACACACACACAAAACACACAACACACTCACTCACTCACAACACACACCACACCACACACCCGTTCGATCCAAAAAAAAAAAAGAGAATAAAAATCGACCACACTCGTTACGACGGCAACATAGAGAACATTCTAACATGTGGCTGTGAGTTTTTCCATACCCCTGTACGATCCGCGTGGTTATTGACGAGCGCGGCCATCTCATTGTTGCGCGCCCAGCCTTATTAAAATTAGTGCCCCACGGGACGCTTACGCGTAACTCGGGGGGATTGAGTTGCGAGGCTGCTACGTTGCTTGGATTAGGAGGATCAAAAGCGAATGAAGGGAGCTTCTCAGCCCCCTACCCGCTCCGTCCCACCTATCTACATCCCCCCCCCTACCCCCCAGCCGTCTCCCTCCCTTCCTCCCTCCTCCCTCCCTACCTGCTCCATCTCCCACCTTCAAAGAAAATAAGAAAAGAAAGAAAAAAAAGATTAGAAAGAAGATAGTAAAAAATGGATGAGGGATATCTCCCTCTCTTCCTCACTCTCTATCTCTCCTCTCTCTCTGTTCTGTCTGTCTGTATTTCTGTGTCTGTCTGTCTGTGTCTGTTGTTGTCTGTCTGACTCTTCTCTCTCTCCTCTCTCTCTCTCTCTACTCTTTCTCTCTCTCTCTATCTCTCTCTCTCTCTCCCACCTTCTCTCTTCATGTATCTGTGCATTTCATCTTTTATAAGAGAATGTATTCCGCTTTTTCGTCCTCATTCACAAATTTTATCATTATATAGCAGCTGCAGCCAGCAGCAGTTGAAACAACATCAAACAATAACTGCTACAACTACTACTACTGTACTACTACTACTGCTGCTGCTGCTGCCTATGCCTGCTGCTGCTACTACTACTACTATTACTACTGAATAATACAAAACTACAAAAAAACAACATTGATTAATGATAATAAAATGATCATGATCATCAATCACCATTCAACACCATCATCATGCCATCAGACGTCTAGCATTAATACTCTCTTCATCATCATCATCATCATCATCATCATCATATCATATCATCATCTCATCATCATCATTTTCATCATCACATCCACTCACCACCATACTTCCAATCAGACGCGAGCATTAATACTATCATCATCCTCATCCTCATCACACCAGTTCTTTCATCAACTGCCCGACCTATGTCGAGAGGCATTACCAGGGCTGTGCCTTAATCACATCATTCTATCATCTCATCATCATCATCATCATCATCATCATCCTCATCTCATCACAGGACATTTCCTTTCATCAAACAGCCCGGACCTATGACGAGAGCAATACCAGGGCTGTGCTCATCCTCTTTAACACCATCACTAGCATCTTTTCACCCACCATCGTCACCACATTTTAATTTCTCATAATCACCGTCATCGTTGTCGTCGTCGTCGTCGTTCGTGTCGTCGTCGTCGTCGTCGTATCATCATCATATCATCATCTCATCATCAGCGTCGTCGTGTCGGTCGTCGTCGTAGTCGTCGTCGTATCATCATATTCAGCATCACATCATCTTATCATCATCATCATCATCATCATCGTCGCTCGTCGTCGTCGTCATCATCGTCGTTCTCATCATCCTTCACCATCAATTTTTATTTCTTCTTCTTTCTTCTTCTTCTACCTACTACTTCTCTACTACTACTACTACTACTACTACTACTACTACAATTACTACAATTACTACTACATACTACTTACTACTACTATACTACTACTAATACTACTACTACTGCTACTTCATCATCGTTCATCATATCATATCTTAATCATCATCATCATCCCCACACCACGACCACTCCACACCATCTAAAAGGACAGAGATGAAAGGGTCATAGACGGTTGGAACAAGACGCTTGCAAAAATGACATAACATACGATGACAACCTTTTATTTTTTTTTTCCCTCTCTATCCTTCTACTTTCCCTCCTTCCCCCCCCCCCCCCCCTCCCCGTCTCCACACTCTCTCCATCGTTACGTGGGGTGACCAGAGACCAATGATAGTGTACTAACATGCTCAATGGAGCAGGTGGCTTCCACAGTAATTGTTGCGTGAAGTGTTTGACGACGTAATGATAGGTGGTCCAAATGACGACACGCCAACAATTGCCACCGCAGGCGGGAGGGAGGGGGGGGGGGGGGGGGGGGGGAAGGAAGGAAAGAGGGAAGGGGGGGGGGGGGAGGGGGGTGGTCACGCAATGTGGTCTTCACGTGACTGATCGTCATGGATACCTGATGTTGTTGACATGGGTTCTTGGGTTCTTATCTTTTATACTTTTTTTTTTTGTTACCTTTTCTTAATCTCATTTTTTTTTCTTCTTTCATTTCATTTTTTTTCTTTTACTTTTTTTTCTTTCTTCTTTGTCTTTTTTTGTCCTTCCAGCTTCTTTTTCACTCCCCACTCTTTTTCATCTTTTTGTCCTCCTATTCCCCAACCTTTTTTTTTTTTTTTTTGGCTTCTTTTCTTTTCTTTTCTTCTTTCTTGTTTTTTTTTTCGTTGTTCGTTCCTTTCTTACCTTCCTTCCTTTCTCTCTTTCATTTTTTCTTTTTTTGTTCGTTGATTATTTGGTGTTCCTTACTTTCTTCCCCCGACCCTCCCCCCCCCCCAAACCACCCATTTTCTGGTTATTCTTTCTGTTATTCGATTTTCATCTTCAATCTCTTTCCTTAGTTTTTTTTCTCCTTTCTTCTTCTCTTCACTTTTCTTATTTCTTTTCTGTCTTTCTTCCGTTTCCCTCTTCTCTGTCCGTCGTTCCCTCGCTATAATTAGGTCTTACCTTCTCCCCCCGCGATCTCATGAGCATCTTGTTTTTCCAGTCCTCCTTCTTCTTCCAATCTCATTTCACCGAATTACGATTCGGCCCATCACGTGAGTTTGCCTGACACACTTTTTTGGTCCTGCACGCTAGAAAATCGCACCAATCATTTTCACTGTAGGGTATGGGTCAATGAAATGGACAACATGAACATCAATGTTTAGATTTTCATTCCTCCACCCTATCCACTTAGGCCCCCTCCCCACCCCCAAACACAAACACACACAATCAAACGAAGACCACACACACACACACACACACACACACACACACAGAGAAGAGGAGAGACGAGAGAGACGAGAGAGATGAGGAGAGAGATCCGAGGAGAGAGAGAGAGAGAAACACACACACAACAACACACACCACACACACACAACACACACACACACACATACATTACCATGCATACATACATTAATCTATGGCATACATTACATACATACATACATTACCCGAGAGAGAGAGAGAGAGAAGAGAGGAGTGAGAGGAGAGAGAGAGAGACAGGAAGACAGACAGCAGACAAGGCAGAAAGACAGGCAGACACGACAGACAGACAGACAGAGACAGAGAGTCAGAAAGACAGAGACCGGGGCTAGACAGAGAGAGGACAGAGAGAGAGAGAGACAGAGTATGAACAGAGACCAAAAAAGAGAGGAGGAAAGAAAGACAAAGGCGACAAAGCAAGTGAGAAGAAAAAAAAGCCCCCCAAGAACAATGCAACACGGCGCGCCAATCATCGGCGTTAACTAAATAATTGACTTCACAAATAACTGTGACCCCCAGGCCAAAACGTAAGGACGGCGTCAAGTCTAAATAAACGCTGGGGCCAGAGGGTCGGGGGGAGGAGGTGGGGGAGGAGGGCGAGAGGGGGTGGGGTGGGGGGGGGGGGGGGCGCGAACAGCGCGGCGGAGGGAGGACGGGAGGGGAATGGTGGGAAGGAAGGGTGGGGGATTGGGGGAGGGGAGGGAGGGAAGGACCCGGGAGAGATTGGAGGGGGAGGGGGGGGGGGGGGGGCGGGAGAGGAGGAGAACGGGAAATCCTAGGCGCTGGTATACGTGAGAACAAGGGACAATTATTGGAAAGTTACTCATGGATTTGTTTGTTGAGAGGGTTTGGTGGCAAGCACTCTGTCTCTTGTCTTTGTTCTCTGTAACTCTGTCTCTGTCTCTGTCTCTGTTCTGTCTCTTTCTCTCTCTCTCTCTCTCTCTCTCTCTCTCTCTGTACGCGCTGTGTGCGTGTGCGTTGTTGTGTGTGTGTGTGTGTGTGTGTGTGTTGTTGAAAGAAGAGAGGAGAGAGAGAGTGGATGAGAGAGAGGAGAGAGAGAGAGAGAGTTGGAGAAGAGAAGAGGACGAGAAGAGAGAGAGGAGGGCAGGGGACACAGAGAAGAGAGAAAGTGAGATTAGTAAGAGAGAGAGGGACAAAGACAGAGACAGTGAGGACAGAATGACAGAGAGGATGTCAGAACAAAGGTGTGTGTGTGTGTGTGTGTGTTGTGGGTGTTATGTGTGTTGTGTGTGTGTGTGTGTGTGTGTGTTGTATGTGTGTGTGTGTGTGTGTGTGTGTGTATGTGTGTGTGTGTGTGAAAGAGAGAGATGAGAGAGGGGGGGAGGGTGGGGGGAGGGACACAGAGAGAAAGTGAAATACGTATGGGAGCGAGGGGAAAAGAACAGAGACAGAGGAGACGATGACAGAGAGGAGTCAGACACAAAGGTGAGTGTGTGTGTGTGGGTGTGTGTGTGTGTGTGTGTGTGTGTGTGTGTGTGTGTGTGTGTGTGTGTGTGCGTTTGTGTTGCGTGCGTGCGATGCGTGTGTGTGTGTGTTAGTGTGAGAGAGAGAGGAGAGAGAGAGAGAGAGAAGAGGGGAGAGGGGAGAGAGGAGAGAGAGTGAGAGAGAGAGAGAGAGGGAGAGAGAAGAGAGACAACCACACACACACACAGACTGAAGACCGGATCCGACCGACAGAGGATAGAGATCAGAGACAGAGGACACCAGAGACAGAGAGAGACAGACAGACCGGCAGACAGAAAACAGAGGAACCAGATAGACAGACAGACAGACAGAGACACAGACACAGACAACAGACAGACAGAGGACCAGACAAAGGCAGAGACATTGAGAGAAGACAGAGGAGCAGACAGAACAGAGCCGCCCTGAACCCGCCCATTGTTCACGTTTGCTGCAACCTTGTTCAGCTCAACCACCACACCACTCACAAAACTGGAGTCCCGAAGCTGAAGAACCGGTACACCGTTGTTGGGGAGGAAGCGTGACCGCTTGTCTGCAGCACGCGCGGCAGGAGAATGACGCCATGAATCACCTGCCGGCTAATCCCTGACGTCATCGCCCGGTGACGATAAAGCACGCATCATCATGGGCAAATACCACGGCGGGGGAGAAAGTGGGGGAAAAGAGAGATTGGAGAGGTGAGATGGAAGGAAAGTTGTGGGTGTGTGTGTGTGTGGTGTGTGTGTGTGTGTGTGTGTGTGTGTGTGTGTGTGCTGTGGTAGCGGTGTGTTGTGTGTGGTGTGTGTGTAGTGTGTGTGTGTGTGTGGGTGTGTGGTGTGTGTGTGTGTTGTGTGTAGCGTTGTGTTGTGTGTGTGTGTGTGAGTGTTGTGTGTGTGTGGTGTGGTGTGGTGTGTGTGTGTGTGTGTGTAGCGTTGTGTTTGTGTGTGGTGTTGTGTGTGTGTGTGTGGGTGTTTGTGTATGTGTGTGTGTGTGTGTGTGTGTGTTAGCGTCTTGTGTTTTGTGTGTGTGTGTGTGTGTGTGTCGTGTGTGTGTGTGTGTGTGTTGTGTGTGTGTGGTGTGTTGTGTGTGTGTGTGTGTGTGTGTTGGTTGGGGTGTGTGTGTTTGGTTTTGGTGTGTGTGGTGTGTTGTGTGTGTGTGTGTGGTGTGTGTAGAGGGTGTGTGTGTGTGTTGTGTGGTGTGTTGTGTGTGTGTGGTGTGTGGGTGTGTGTGTGTGTGTTGAGATGAGAGAGAGAAGAGAGGAGAGGAGATTGGAGTGAGAGAAGAGAGAGGGAGAGAGAGACGAGAGAGAGAGAGGCAGAGACGGGATTGGGGTTTAGAGGAAGGAGGGAGAAGGATTGGTCCATTGAGTTAGGAGAACCGGTCGACAGGTATTGGAACGGTCACTAATGGAATTTCGGTCTACTGCTGAAATCGATCAGTGTGTGCAACTACGAGTGACAAATGACATCTGGAGATACAGACATGGCGTTGCACGTTACCAGCCATGCAGTTTGAAACCAAACGTTTCATCATGTTTACACCTGTGAGATAGCGAAAAAGTAAAATTGTTTTTAATATATCATGTCGAAGTGTGATACCTGAGGCGGTG
>JAFLJL010014196.1:12500-15000 GCA_018398815.1 Conus ventricosus | reverse complement strand
TTCAAGACCCAAATTTGGGGACAAAAATTTTGTTTCCTTGGCCTAAAAACCCGGGGCCCAAGTATATTTTTTATTACTCTGGCCAGATTTTTGTTTTTAGTTTGGGGGGGTTACAAGCTTATATAAAGATTTCCCCCTTTTAAAATTAATGAGAACTCTATTTGGGGGAAACGTTTTCTTTTGGGAATTGTGCCCCTTATTTTATTTTTTAAATTAAAAGTCTTCCCAATGCGCATTGCGTAATAGTGTACATGGCAAATTTCTCTGTTAATTTCTGTTTTTTTTGGTTGCGTTTTCCCTTGTAAGTTTTTTTTGGGTTTGGTTCAAAAAAATTGTTTCTTTTAGTTAAATTTCCCTGGTTGCTTATATTTGGGACTTTTTTATTAAAAAATGTATTTCCCGGTTTTCGTCGTTGGGGGCCAAAAGGGGCATGTTGTTTTGCGGTCTTATCTATATATTTTTTTTTATTTTTATTTCGCTTATGCCGAGTTTAAATTTAATTTGTGCTTCTTAAATTTCAAAATTTGGTTTGTCTTCAAATTTTCCGGGTTCTAGAGGGTGGGGTTTTTTTGAAGGTCCTGGGTTTTAAAACCTCTCGCTTTTTTCGTTTTGACTATGCCGTTTGTCTATAACCATCGATATTCTTTTTTTGGTTCTTTAAAAAAAAATGTTTTCGTTCCCCCATTCCTTTTATTATCAAACTTTTTGGTAGCCGTTTTTGTCAAAGACTATTTTTTAAATTTCGGGCCCCCTTTTGGCGTTTTTAAATTTCTGTCAGTTCTTTTTTTTTAGGGTTTTTTGGGTTTATTTTTGTCTGGTGTCATTCAAAAAAAACTTAACCTTTTATCTTTTACCCCTTTTTGTTGTATCAAAAAAAAGTGGAAAACCTACCAAATTTCGCCATAAAGGGGGGGTTTTTGGGTGTCTTTTTATATTTTCCCTTAATAGTTTTTTGAAAGCAAGGGTATTTTATGTTCTCTTTCATTTCATATTTGGGGTCCCCAAATTTTGCAGTTTTAAAATTTAGTGGTTTGTTTCTGGAGGTAAATTTGGTTAAAATGGGCCCTTTGTACCCTTTATACCGAGTCATTGGTTTTTCCCTTTTTAATTCTAATTTTTTCCCTTTTTGCCCCCCCGGCTTCTTGCAATTGCTATGCCCATGGTTTAATTTTGTCTTTTGGGGAAAAAGCCTAAATATTTATAACTTTTTTACGAATTATTTTTTCCCCCTTTGTTAATTTTCCCTTTTTCTTTTTCCCCCCAAATACCCCCCCCTTCCTAAATTTACCATCACTTTTTTTTTTTGATATTTACGTGAGCCCTAGGTTTCTTTTTTCTTGTTGTTGGTTCTTTATTTGATTTTTGGGCCCTATGGTTTTAAAACGATATTAACGTTTATATATCTGCAAAAAGGAGAAAAAAAATTTTCCCTTCCCATTTTGGGGTTTAAATTGAATTTCCGTGTCTCCCTTTTTTGGGCCCACTCTCCCCTTGTACCCCCTGCTTTAAAAATTAAAAAAATTTAGGGGGGGACAAAAGCCCACCCTGCTTTCCCCCTTGTGGGCTTTTGAAGTTTCCCGAGTTTTTTGGCCCCGTTCTTACGCTTTCCCTGTACTTGGTTGTTATACCTTTTAACTTTTTCTAGTTTTTTGGGTTAAAATTCCCAATTTTTTTTTGTTTTTTCTTAGTTTTTCTCTTTTTTGTACCCAAAGGGCTTTTTGAAAAATAATAAAAGTTTCATAGAATTTGCTTCTTCTTTTTCCATATGGCATTGTTTAAAATTGACTTAAAAGGTGTTATTAGGGGGTCGGTATTTGCTTTGCCTCCCCTAAACCCTGCTTGTTTTCACTTATTTTACCTTTTTTTGGGCCCCAAATTTTAATATAAGCTTTCTTTTTTAAAATCAAATGTAAATATTTTACTTATAATACATACCCAAAGATTTTCCTTTTGTATTTTCCCGGGGTTTTTTCCCTATTTCCTTTTTTATAAAATTGGGTAAAATTATAGATTTTGCCCCTTTCATTCGGAAATCTTCCCCTTCATTTTAATTTGTTAAATATCTTTGTTAGCGGGGAGAAAAATTTTATCTTTGGGGTTTTTTAAATTTTTCAGTGGCAGCTCATTAGGCCTCCCTGCCTTCCCTGTTTTCAATTTTCTTTTGGCTAGTTTGTTTTTCCTCATTTTTTTCGTATCTAACTCTTCTTTGTGCATATTATTTTCTTCTCTTGTTTTTCCCTTTTGGATTCTTTCCGCTTGGTCTTTATCAGTCTTGGGATTTAAAATTTTTTTTTAAAATATTCCTCCCATTGTTTTTTAGAAATTAGTTTGGAGTGCTTTTCTTCTTTGTTTTTAAATTTCGTCCTAAATTTCCCAAAATTTTTTGGGGATTCTCTGATGTAGTATTAGTTTTTTAATTTTGTCCCTTTTTTTTTTTTTTTTTTTTAAAATTTTTTTTTTTTTTTTTTTTATACGCCATCCACCGTTTCCCTTTTTTTGG
>JAFLJL010014196.1:2500-10000 GCA_018398815.1 Conus ventricosus | reverse complement strand
TTTAAAAAAATTAAATTTTTTAAAAAAATTTTTTTAAAAAGGGGGGGGGGGGGGGGGGTTTTTTTTGGGGGGGGAAAGGGGGTTTTTTTTAAAAGGGGGGGGAAAAAAGGGGGTTTTTGGGGGTTTTGGAAGGGGGGGGGGGTTTGGGGGGGGGTTTGGGGGGGGGGGGGGGGGTTTGGGGGGGGTTTTGGGGGTTTTTTTTTGGGTTTTTTTTGGGGGGGGGGGGGGTTTTTTGGGGTTTTGGAAAAAAAAAAAAAAAACCCCCCCAAAAAAAAACCCCCCCCAAAAAAAGGGGGGGGGGGGGGCCCCCCCCCCCCCCCCCCCCCCCCCCCCTTTTTTTAAATTTTTCCCCTTTTTCCCTTTTTTTTTTTTTTTTTTTTTTTTCTTTTTTTTGGGGGCCCTTTTTGGGGGGCCCTTTTTTTTTTTTTTTTTTTTTTTCCCTTTTTTTTTTTTTTTTTTTCCCCCCCCTTTTTTTTCCCCCCCCCCCCGGGGGGGTTTTTTTTTTCCCCCCCCCCTTTTTTTTTGGGGGTTTTTCCCCCCCCCCCCTTTTTTTTTTTTTAAAAAAAAAATTTTTTTTTTTTTAAAGGGGCCCCCTTTTTTCCCCCTTTTTTCAGGGGTTTTTTGTTTCCCGGTTTTTTTGAAAAAAAATTTTTTTTTTTTTTTTTTTCCCCCCCGGGGGGGGATTTTTTTTTTAAAAAAAAAAAAAACCCAAAAAAAACCCCCCCCCCAAAAAAAAAAGGGCCCCCAAAAAAAAAAAATTTTTAAAAAGGGGGGGGGGCCCCCCCCCCCCCTTTTAAATTTTTTTTAAAAAAAAAATTTTTTTTTTGGGGGTTTTTGGGGGGGTTTTTTTTTTTTGGGGGGGTTATGTCCCCCTGTTTCTCTCCCCTCCCTCCCCCCCTCCTTTTTCCCTTTATTCTTCCCTTTCCCCTACCTCCCCCTCTCTCCCCTCTCTTTCTTCTCCCCCATCTCCACTTCTACTGCCTATCTCCCCTTCCTCTGTCGTCTTCTGTCACGTTCTGTCCTGTCTGTCTGTCTGTCTGTCGTCTTCTTCTCTCTACCCCCCCCCCCCCTCTCTCTTCTCTCTGCTCTATGCATTTATCTGTCTGTTTGTCTGTCTCAAACATCCTGTCTCTCTAACCCCCTTCCTCCCATTCATCCTCTATACTCTCACCCCATACTCCCCACCCCAGTACCCCTCCCCAGTACTCCCACAGTACTCCCCACCCCAGTCTCCCACCCATCCACGCTTCTCTCTATAAATATGCGCCCATAAAAAAAAAAAAAAAAAATCAATAACATTATTCCCAGTCCTCACTTCAGTTACATTCTTTTTAATTACCAACGGTGATATTATTAGCACAACAAATTTCTTTCACTGTGGTTATCAATGGTGATTGTTCACATACTAAAGCAGTTGCTGTTGTAATGATAGCAGTCACTGTGGATATGTGAGCTTTCGCTGACGGCTTTGGTGTTGTTGTTTTTGTTTTGTTTTTCTGTGGTGGTGGTGGTTGTGGTTATAGTGGGCTGTTGTTGTTGTTGTTGTTTTGGTGGTACTGGTGTTGGTGGCGGTGGTGGTGGTGGTGTGTTAGTGGCATTTTTGTAGTTTTTGTGGGGAGGATGTTTGGTGTTTAATGTCGATGTTGTAGCAATTTTTAGCTAATGTGTTGTATGTCGTTGCTGTTGTTTGTTTAGTTGTTGTTGTTGTTGTGTTGTTGTTGTTGTTGTTGTTGTTGTTGTGTCTTCTTCTTCTTTTCTTCTTTTCTATCTTCTTCTTCTTACTTCTTTTTTCTTCTTCTTCTTCTTTTCTTCTTCTGCTTGCTTTCTGCTGCTGCTGCTGTTGCTGCTGTGTTGCTGCTGCTGCTGCTGCTGTAGTACTATTGCTGTTGCTATCGTTGTAGATATTGCCGCTGGCTTAGGAGAGGGTGGTTGTGTTGGTTGGGGGTGATGTACCGGGGAGTTTGCAGTAAAGGCAGCACAGTCAAGGACGAGGGAGGGAAGGGTGTGGACAGAGCGCGGGTGGGGTGGGGGTGTGGGGTGGGTGGGGTGGGGGGTGGGGCGGAGGAAGGGTTGTCGGGTAAGGTAGAAACAATCAACAAGGGGTCGTGACCTCAGGTAAAGTTGGATCCCCGGATGTGGAAGACTCTCTGACGTGATGGATGGTTCCCAGGAAGTGTTGAACTGCGTTGGAATTTGACGAAGGAGGAGAGAGAGAGAGAGAGAGAGATAGGAGAGAGATGAGAGAGAGAGAGAGAGAGAGAGAGAGAGAGAGAGAGAGAGGAGAGAGGAGACAGACAGACAGACAGACAGACAGACACAGACAGACAGACAGAAGAGAGAGAGAGGAGGAGAGAGAGAGAGAGAGAGAGAGAGAGAGAGAGACAGAGAGAGAGGTGGGGGGAGGGGGATCTCCTGCTCCCCTCCTTCTTTCCCCCCTTTGCGTTTTCTTTCTCTCCCTTCCCTCTTTGTGTGTGTGTGTGTGTGTGTGTGTGTGTGTGTGTGTGTGTGTGTGTGTGTGTGTGTGTGTGTGTGCGCGCTGCGCGCGCTTGCGCATGTGTGCGGTGCGCGCGCACTGCGGGGAGGAAGATTTGAATGTGTGTGATGTGCTGGAGTGGAGTGCAGCAGCATGCGTGCACTAGGGCGTCTTCGCGCGCATCATACTTACGTGCTTGCTCATCTGTCCAGTATGAATGATGATTCTCGGGAAAATCCCATCTAGGGGACAAGACACAAAGCAGATTATGAGCGGAAAAAGGGGAGAGGCGGGGGTGTGAACAAAGGTGTGTGTGTGTGTGTGTGTGTGTGTGTGGGAGGTGTGTGTGCGTGTGTGTGTGTGTGTGTGGGCCTGCGTCAGTGCGTGTGTTCCTGGGTGTGTATATGGTGTGGGTGTGTGTGTGTGTGCGCCATCTGCCTGCGTGCGTGCGCGAGGCCGCGCGCGCGCGCGCGCGCGTGGTAGTGTGTGTGTGTCTGTGTGTTTGTGTGTGTGTGTGTGTGCCTGCTGCGTCAGTGCGTGTTGTACCCTGTGTGTGTTTATGATGTGTGTGTGTGTGTGTGTGTGTGTGTGTGTGTGTGTGTGTGTGTGGTGTGTGTGTGTGTGTGTGTGTTTGTGTGTGTGTGTGTGTTTGAATGAGTTAGTGTGTGTGATGAGGGCTTGAGGACGAGGAGGGGGCGGGGGGGGGGGGGAAGGCAAGCGTTGGCGTTGGAAAGCCAAAGAATTCCAATGATGGATGAAATTTCTATGTTGAATGATATTTCTCCATCAGTACATGGGGCAACAAAGGATGGGTGAGGCCAGTGGTGTATGGGGGTGGGTGGGGGGTGGGGGGGTGGGGAGGGGCTAAACAGGGCGGGAGGGAGTGGGGTGGTGGTGGGTGAGCTTCTATCTAATGTGATGAGCGAGAAGTATTTAATTATGTTGTGGTCAGTGATGCCAGGCTCTGTGCGTATGTGTTGGATTTTTACACCACACCAACACACACACACACTCTCTTCTCTCTCTCTCTCTCTCTCTTCTTCTCTCTCTCTCTCTTCTCTCTTCACTTGTGTGTTTGTGTGTGTGTGTGTGGTGTGTGTGTGGTGTTCGTGTATGAGTGTGCTGGCGTGCGTGCGTGCGTGCGTGCGTGTGTGTGATCCCCATCAATGTGTGTGTGTGGTGTGTGTGTGTGTGTGTGGGTGTGTGTGTGTGTGTGTGTGTGTGTGTGTGTTGTGTGGACATTCTGTTCATTAATGTTTTCTTAATATCAGTACAACCACGGGTTAAATCTGACAATAAATTGGTTCTCTGTCAGTCAGTCGTGTATGGTGTTACGAGATGAGGAGGTGAGAGAGAGAGAGTGAGAGAGGATGAGAGAAGAGAGGAGAGAGAAGAGAAGAAGAGAGAGAGAGAGAGAGAGAGAAAGAAAGGAGAGTGAGAGAGAGGAAGAAAAGCAATGTGAGTGTGCGCTTGCAGTGTTGCGCGTGCGCGAATGCGCAAGCTTCACGCCACTTACCTTTATATGTTATGACAGTGTCTGTCTGTAGTATACAAGGACTCACTTAATTTACGTGCGCCCGTGCGGTGTGTTTGGGTTAATATGTGTGTGACAAAGTCATGTTTACACCTACGCACGCATGCGTGCGCAACACGTATTCAAATCATTGTGCGTTGGTGTGATATGTATTGCTGTCCATGTGTGGTCTAAATGAAACGAGATCGGTGGACTCAAAGACTTTATTTTATTACCATACCTTCAAAACACGTGGGAGAACCGACTCCTTCCACACCTGTTAGGCGTCTCTCTGTCTCTGTCTCTGTTTGTCTGTCTGTCTGTCTGTCTCTCTCTCTCTCTCTCTCTCTCACTCTCTCTCTCTCTTCTCTCTCTCTCTCTCTCTCTCTCTCTCTCTCTCTCTCTCCTCATCTCTGCTTCTATCTCTTTGTTTGCATTGTTCGTTCCAAACCGCCACCCCGTAATTCGCATCGCGCCATGCACGCGCGCCTTCTCTTCATCACAGCAGGGGAGTGAAACTTTAATTCATTTTCTGACAGCTGCCACGCTCTCCCTTCTATCCCCGTTCTGGTTCCCGACACCCCCCCCCCCCACCCGCCCCCTGACCCCCTCCGACCTCAAGCCTCCCCCTCCTCCCCCCCCCATCCCCCCCCCCCCCCCCCCCCCCCCCCCCCCCCCCCCCCCTTTCCCTCCCCAAGCACAGCAACTTCTAACTCGTGCATCTAGCGTTCTCCCGTCCCCGTTGCAATTTATTTGACGTGCAATTCAGGTAGCAGACTCTTTCTCTCTTCTCTCTCTTCCCTCTCTCTCTCAAAATACTGTATTAAGTATCTTTCAAAGGTTGGGCAGAAAGCAAAGTTACAAAATGACTGGGAAATGGACCAGAAAAAAACATAACAAGGGTGGTAGAAAGCGAGGGAATGAGCTCGAAGAGGTAAGAAGAGGCTCGTGAAAGTTAGGAAATGTTAGGGGAAGGGGGGGGGGGGGGGGCAGTGGGGATGGTATGAAGTATTAGAACTGTTGCAAAAAAAAAAAAAGAAGGGATTAGTGTAGGACACATTAGGGAGGAAAGTAGGTACCTCCTCCAAAAGAAGGAAAAGCAGGCTACAGAAGAGGTGAATTCATTTGAAAAGGAAGAAAATAGGAGGAAAAAAAGCAGGGCATTAGGAAATATGGTCATAAACGTAAGGCGAAATGGAAAAACGTTAGAGAAAGCCAATGGTAGAGAAAACTTGAGGGAAAGTGTCAAAAATAAGGCGGGGGGGGGGGAGTAGAATGCGTTACAGTGGTAGGAGATATTCGTAAAGGTAGGCAAATAAGGATAAAGGTGGAACACATGGGAAAACAATAACCAGGAATGCAGGAAAAGGAAACATTATGCATTATTAGATGCCAGAATTTAAAAAAAGGGAGAGAAGCAGAAACATTGGAAAAAGGTAGAAAAACGATAGGAGGAGGTGCCAGAAATGAGTTCCCCATCGGGAAACACCAGAAAAGGTAGAAAACATTTAGAAAAAAAAAGGAAGACAAATTAGGGAAAATAAACACCATTGGAAAAAGCGGGAAACATTATGAAAAAAAGCGCAAAAGGAAAAAAAAAAAAGAGAGTGATAAGCATTAGGGACAAGGTAGGACACATTTAGGAAAGGTGCCAGAAATACGGAAAAGTGGAGAAACATAGAGCAGGTAGAAAACATCAGGGAACAGCGGCCAAAATTAAGGCAAAGCAGAAACATGAGAAAAATTCACAAAAAAAAAAACATGAGAAAAAGGGCACATGAGAATAAGGTACAACAACCACGTTGAAAAAGGCGACTGAGCAAGTAGAGAGGGAAAAAAATGAGAAAAGGTACAAAAATGAGAGGCAAGGCACATGAGATAAGGGGGACAAAAAGAAGAGAAAAAAAGGATATGAGAAAAGGTACAAAACATGGGGAAAAGGCACATGAGAAAAAGGTACAAAACTGAGATGAGAAACGGGTACAGAAACATGATAAAAAAGGCACACGAGAAAAAGGTACAACAGAAAAAAGGTACAAAAACATGAGGAAAAAAGGTACAAAAACATGATGAGGAAAAGTGTGTTTAAAAGAAGCCCAAAACTATGATGCATAGGAACGGGGACATGCTGTTTGCCGCGTGCCAGATTGCCGCCGGAAACCCGCGCGCCGCCGGAGGAGGTCCATTAACTGAAGGCTCCCCCCTGGCGTAACCAGTGTCCCAGTCTACTCCAAAGGCAGAAGCGATGGTCTTTAGATTAGAGTAGGCGAAGCCCAGAGAGAGGGACGAAGAAGAATGTACGAAGGCCGTTAGGCAAAGTCGTGCTCAAACATTTTAAGCCAGATGGGCTTAGAGAGTGCTCAAAAGTCGGCAATCTGGCACGCGGCAAACTGGCATGGCACGTACCCTTAGGAACGGTAGGGAAACGCAGGTAAAAATATGCTCAATAAGCCGAAGTAGGAAACTTATGGAAAGGTGGGGGATACAATAGGAAAAGGTGGGGAGACAATAGGAAAAGGTGGGGAAATTATAGGAAAAGGTGGGAAACAATAGGAAAAGGTGGGGAAACAATAGCATAGGTGGGGAAACAATAGGCAAAGGTGCGGGAAACTATAGGAAAGGTTTGGAAACAATAGGCTAAAGTTGGGGAAACATAGGGGAAAAGTTGGGGAACAATTGGCAAATGGTAGGGAAAACAATAGGAAAAGGTGGGAACAATAGGGAAAAGGCGGGGGAAACACTAGCAATGGTGGGGAAACAATTGCAAAGGTGCGGTGAAACAATTGGAAAGGTGAGCGTTAAACTGAGGTAAAAGAGGAAACATGTGTGGGGAAAAAAAGGTAGAAAATGGGAGCCGAAAAAAAAAAAAGGCAAAGCAATTCAATAATAACTTTTCTTTTTTTAAAGTTAGCGTAACCACTACAGCGAAAATTAAGATAAGAAGGAATAAGGTATAGACAAGGCGGGGGGAGAGGGGGGGGGGGGCCGGGACTCAGTAAAAGAAAAAATCGAAAGTAAGAGTGAGGTTGGAAGTGAAAAATTATATGGGTGGACACGAAGGGAAATCATTCAACACATACAAAAAAAAAATAAAAAAACAAAATTTGAAACGTGCTTGTCACATCACCACACCCCACACCACCACCCACCTCCCCCCCCCCAAAAAAAATGAAAAACTATTCTTCCCCTGCGGCCTTTAACTCTCCCTCTCCCCCTCCCTTCCCTCGCTCTCTTTCAACCGTTTGCTTCAATACCACTTCACTCACTCACTCTCCTCTCTCTCTCCCTCCACCCACCACTCCCCCACCCTCCCCCCCCCCCCGCCCGCTTCCTCTCCCTCCCCCCCCATCCCTCTCCCCCCCACCCCTACCCCCTTGCTCTCGCACTTCCCCTCCCACACCCTCCTCGACCCTTCCGTCCCCTTTTGTTAGAAATTTATGGCCCTATTAGATCATCATTGTGGCACGGACCACGTCAAGGTGAAGCGTGGTATGGCACGGGTGGGGTTCGTAGA
>JAFLJL010014195.1:5000-13361 GCA_018398815.1 Conus ventricosus | reverse complement strand
GGCCCACACAACAGCTAAACACTCCTTCTCCACCGTTGCGTACCCTTCTTCACACTTTGTCAACTTCCTGCTAGCATACCTCACAGGGAACTCAGAACCCACTTCATGCTCCTGAACAAACTGCACTATCCCACCGGCCTGATGCATCTGTCCGCAACAAAAATGGGTTTGGACGATATCTGGTAGCTTCAAGATGGGACGGGAACCTAGTCTTTCCCAACACCGTCTGCAGTGCTTGCCGCAAAAAAAGCGTTCTGACACACTCGACCACTGCCGGTTTCCCTGCCTTACTAAATCACTGAGAGGACTCGTGATTGCAGCAAATTTGGGAACAAACCGCCCTATAGAACCGAATAAAACCGTAGCAACTCCTGACTTCTGTTTGGTCCTTTGGTCTCTCTGAATTCATCATCTTCTCCACCGTTCCTTTCTGGCTGCTTAGTGTCGCCGTCCGACAACAAAACCTACGAACTGCCCAACTGTCTAACCCTTCAACAGTGACACATCCCTGTTATGACTCTTCTGGAAAGCTAGGCACAAAAATCCCCCCATCTTCTGCTGGGTCTCTTCAACCTCATCAATATTTGCTTGCTTGGCCTATGTGCTGAGTCTCACGCTGAGTAAATTTGCGGAGAAAAGTGCATGAAAAGTTTTAGTTTCCCATTCACATCAATTCGTTAATACCCTCCCCGAAAAAAAAAAAACCGACCTATTTCGTGATGGTGAATGGTCCTTTCCTATGCATCATCACGTTGTTGTGACCCTGGAAGCAGTAACAGGACTTTGATCTCCCAACCTTGGGGAATAGCTTCCGCACCTTCCTTTCATATTGCCTTCTTCTGAACGCACCTAGCCTCCTCAAACCTTCCCTTGCAAACTACATGACTCAGTACCTGTGCCACCTTTGGAACAGGGCGAGATTGGGCCAATCGGATCGATAGCCACCCTCTTGAACTGTTTGTCAATTAAAAGGGGGATTTTAAGAGCGCCTTCCTCTTCCCCCTCTTGTGGCTGACCTTTGACACACGTCACATGACATACAGAAACGCTTGATGTCTGCCATAGCTCCTGGCCAATGAAAGTCCTGCAAAGAATCGGTCAGCCGTTTTGCTGGTGCCGAGATACCCGCCATGAGCGACTCGTGACCCACTGACAGACAGTGTCCACGAACCCTGCCTGTAACCTCTAAACTGAGTGGGTCACCTTACCTTTCTTCCCCCTTGTGAACACTCGGTACACCAGCCCGCCTTTCACAAGATATATCTGTCTCACCTCCACTAACCTCCTGTTTCTCTCCACTACTTGCAACTCCCAAGACTTCACGAGCGAAGGGTCTTGTTCCTGCGCTGCCCTAAACTCCGCAGGCGACACATCTATGCCCGACTTCTGCAGGAACAACTAACGGATTAACAACCGTTATTCCCTCCTTCTTGCTCCGTGTCTGAACGGCTGGCCCCTGTATCATGGTCACAACATCAGGATCCCTGATCCCTTGCACTCAGAATATTTTCCAATGATCAAATCGTGAAGGGTTTCTGCCATCACCAACGCAGAACCACTCGCCTGAGAAGTAAGGGGTACCGTACTACTATCTAGCATCTGGAAACTCCCTCCAAAAGTGCCATCGATTAGAGTACAGGTCTGGATTTGCCCTGTCAGAATCCCCTAATCGACCAGCGTTGTTCGTACCACCCGCATGAACAACAAGTGTCTCGAACCACTTTCACCCTCTGCTGGCCAATCCACCCTTCTTCACTGTAACGAACCACTCAGCCTAGTGCCCTCCATCCCTGACACTGAACTGCTGTCCAGTGGCTAGCCATAGGCCGCACCCACCCTGCTCAACTGAATCCCTTTTGGTTCCACTGCAGGTTCGTTCCCTTGACGACCCTTATCCACCTCTTGCAAGGCTGCTGCCCTACTGGAACCTCAATGCGACAAACCCACGCCACATTCCCTTCTTGTGACAAATGAACACCTAATTTCCCTTTGCCCTCCTACATGCCCCACCACTGGGTTAGCAGACTTTGCAGAAAACTCTCCCTAGTCCCATGCACACTCTCACCTGTGCCTAGCACCTGTTTCTCCTGCACCGTAGTGCCCAAACGTGCCTCACTATACACCTCTGCGAACTTCCCAACTCTCCTGTGTCCTCTGGCTGTCACTCTTTCAAATGTATGGATAACTCAGGGCCGCCACCGACAAAATCTGTTCTTTCATAACTAGCTCTCAACTCAGCGAACAACCATTTTCGACACTCAACTCTTAACCATTTCTCAAAATAGTGACCTAGACGTCACAAAACTGAGTGTACGTTTCACCTCTTGCAATCAAGCTGACGTAATTTTCTTTCTGAATCCTTCCTCTGTGAGGTCAAATCCCTTCATTAACGACCTTCACAGCACCAAAATCAGATTGGGTGTCTGCTGGCAATGCATGAAATCTGTAATGCCTACCCGTCCAATAACCGCAGACAAAATGACTGCCCCCTCTTCTGGAGGCCATCCCGAATGTTGGCAAACGTTTACGAAAACGACTGATGTATGCATCCAATCGAATCGGTTCCTTTCCAAGAGAAATTTTGCCACTTGGGTCCCGGGCGCTTAGCTGCGGCACAGAGTCGAGCTGAAACTGAACTACCATCTCGGTGGTCTCCCATTGTATTCTCACATTCCTAATTCAATTGAACTTTACACTTTCGGTTTCCTGCGATTCCCTAGTCTATCGTTTCCTGCGCTTCACTAGTCTTTCTGTTTCCTGCTTCCATCTTTCTGTTTTTCCTGCGCTTCCCTTAGTCTTTCTGTTTCCTGCTTCAATCTTTCTGTGTCCTAGCGTAAACCTGATAATCATTAGCCAGAATCTTAATCTTTCTGTTTCCTGCTCTGCGCAGCCTTTTCCTACTGCTAACGCGTCGGTCTTTTCTGCGCGTTCATCTCTTTCCACTTTTGTTGGATTTACAACGAACGCACGCAACTCATCGCCTGAGTACCAAAATCACGAGCGACGCTCACGAGTTGTTCAATAGGGGTGTTTTTTTCATTCCGCCATTAAATCTCCCTTTTTTTTTTGAACAAGATTTTACAACTGCGACAGCCAAACTGTGTGGTTACCGACACGAGTGACGTAATAGCACAATCCTATGAATGAAAATATTAGCATGGGACAACGTAGGTAGTTTTTTATAAGACGCCCAGCGCCTGACCCAACTATGAGAGCGAATTATAGGAAATCTGTGCGAAATGAGTACTCTGGGGCTGAAATGCCAAGCCTAGTATTAACTATCTTGGAAGCAATGCCAAGCCTAGATTTAACTATCTTGGGAACATACAGTAAGACAACCCCTTGTCTTAGGATTACAATACTGAATCCCACCCAGCTTCCTCTCTGAGAAGTTGAACAATTATAATAAATGGCCAGAATATCCTGGCAGGCTCGCCAATAAATTGTCAACCTCGGTGTAATGTCAGTGGAGGAAGGACTAGCGCACAGCCCAAACACACTCACAGCTTGCTTACGATCTCATTCATATATCATGCATTCGTCACATCAAACCACTAGTAAAGTCTATAACTTTACTATACATGATCATAGAAAGAACATCAATGCATATAGAATCAAACAAAATAAAACATTCTCTCTTTCCTGAACTTCACAAAATCATTTATCTAAAACATCATTAACTAACCCGGGTATAAATAGATTTCTACTTTACCTGGCCAGTGATCTTAACTATTCACGAATCACTGTCTTTTCTTTTCTTTTCTTTTTCTTTTCACTGTCACTTTCACAACACGACACAACTGCCGGCACTGGTGTTGGGTCTGATGGCGCCTGGTCGGGTGAGACTGTTGGCGTTGGTCTGTGGTTCTGCTTGGCGAAGTGACGCTGCCGGGTATGAGGTCGAACCCCCGGTTAGGGTAGAACAGTGACTATCAACATCGATCTGTTCTCCTTTTTTTCTTCCTGCATTAACGCATTGCGCTCTCTCTCTCTCTCTCTCTCTCTTCTAGTCTGCTCTTATCAAATGGACATGGTTGCTTTTCTTTTCTTTTTTCTTTTCTTTCTTTTCTTCTTAAATAAATTAGCAACTCTCTTTCTCTCTCCACATCTCTCCTCAGTCCTTCCTCTGCAGACTATCTCATGCTAATCTCTCAACTTGGTTCTCTTCTCTCCTCCCCTCATCTCTCTGCTTTTCTCTCAAGCAGACCTAGAACCTCTCCCTCTCTCTGTCTCTCCTTGTTCGTTCTCCCCTCGTTCTCTCCTCTCTTCATCTCTCTGCCTTTTCCCTCGTGCAGAGACTACACCTAAAACCTCCTCATCTCTCTGTCTCTGTTCGTTCTCATCTCCCTGCCTTCCTGTAGGCGAGAGCCTACTCCCCCAGACTTCTCCCCCTCTCTCTCTGTCCGTTCGTTTTCCTCCTTCCTTCTGCCGTTCTCTCACTCACGCATTCCTTATTCGTTCCGATCTGTCCAAAAACGGGCGAGTACCATTGGTCAGTATTTTTTACCCCTGACACCCGAGGTTGTCTCCCTCTAATTCCATTGGATGTTCAAATCATGACAGTCCCGTCTACACGCCTTACTCTCTGTGGTGGTCAATTGGTCATTTAATTGATTAGCTAGATTTCACCCCCACCACACACTACCTTCCCCCCTTCCCTACTTCACTGGCGCGGTGTGGCTTAAGTGGGGACACTGGTCAACCTAAATTGGCCAGCTGAGTCTGGGTAGGCACCACGACGTCCGAGTAACAATGACGTTGGTTCCACAAATTGGCCGGATAAGGCTGGCCCAGGTACTGAGGTCCGTCTGGGCAGACATCGAGGCGTCGGTCAAAGCCGCTTAGTCAGACTGGTGGGTCGGACCGTCTCGGCGAAACCTCTCCACTAAGCTTAATGGCCGGACCCGACCTATGGGCCCGTCTTTCTGACGCCTAGAATGTTTGAGTTTGGACTTAGGTCCGAACAAATTGGCTGGCGACACCCCAAGTTAGGTTGTTTCCCCCAAGTTAGGTTGTTTCATTTTTTGTCCGTGACAGTCTGTCTGTCCGCTTGTCTGTCTGTCTCTCTGTCTTTCTCTCTTTCTACCCCCCACCCCCAGCTCCCTCCCCCTCCACCTTCTCTCTCTCTCTCTCCTCTCTCTCTCTCTCTCTCTCTTTGCATCTCTTCCTGGGTTTCCAGCCGCCACAACCATTACGGCGTCGTTCCTGATAGCATAATCTGATTTACGTGTTTCCCATGTGGATTTACAACCCTCCTGTGCCATAATGCTTCTGGCTCGTGTCCTGTCCAACTGCCGGTGATGTCCCAATTAGTCTGGTTATTTCCAGTCACTGGTCCTTCCTACAATGAAAGATTTCCATCCCTATACACGCACACACACACACACACTCTTCCCCACCGCCAGTTAGCTGGACGTGAAACAGATCGCTATAATGATCTGGTTTATTGCTGGATCTCTTGGAAATGATGAGGCTGCAGGGTCTATTTCAACTGCAGCTAGATGTTTGTGCAGTCATGTCCCCTGAATTAAAAGTTTTGTTCGAATTCGTTCGTTGCTGGGATTTGTACAGTACGCAACGTTTTCTTTCTGATCCCGTTCGGCCTTAACTCTCTCTCTCTCTCTCTCTCTCTCTCTCTCCTCTCTCTCTCTCTCTCTCTCTCTCTCTCTCTCTCTTCCCCTTACCTCTCTCTCTCTCTCTCTCTCTCTCTCTCTCTCTCTCTCTCTCTCTCTCTCTCTTCTCTCTCATTCTCGCTGTTTTTGCATCTTTTACTGGCTTTCCAGCCTTTCTTACCATTACAGCATCATTCCAGCTGGCATAAGCATAATCTGGTTGGTTGCTCCCTGTGTGAATTTACAACCCGCCGGTGCCATAATATTTCTGGTTCGTTTCCTGTTCATCTGCCGTGTGATGTCTTAATTAGTCAGGTCATCTCCAGTCACTGATTCCTTCCTACAATGAAAGCGTTCGTCCCTGTACACATCTCTTTCCCACCTCCAGTTTGTTGGACTTAACCAGATTATTATGATTATACCCGCATCTCTTCGAAATGATGAGGCTGAGTGGTTTATTTCAGTTACAGCTAGACGTTTTTGTAAACTCATTTCCCTTAGATTGATGTTTTGTTCAAACTGTTTCACTGCCAGGATTTGTGCAGAATGCAAAGGTTTATTTCTGATCCCTCCTCCTCCACCTCTCTGTGTATGTGTGTGTGTCTCTGTGCGTGTCTGTCTGTCTGTGTCCGTGTCTGAGTGGCCACGTGCGCACGTGTGTTCGTTCAGCAAACCGTCGTCACTTTCAGCGAGGACAAAAACTGTCATTACCTGTCCCCTTTTTTTTCTGTGCTCACTTCCATTCCATATGCACCTGCCCTTTCTTCCAGTCTCTTTGTCAGGTCTTGTAGTTCTTCGTTGCTGCCTCCCATCAGGTCAATGTCATCTGCGAACCTCAGATTATTGATGATTCTTCCTCCGATGGAGACAGTGGAGTGGAAGTCATGGAGGGTTTCACGCATGATGTTTTCCAGGAAGAGATTGAACAGTACGGGAGATAGCAGGCAGCCTTGACGGACTCCAACTGTGGTCTTGAAGTAGTCCCCTATCTGGTTGTTGAGGAGGACTGCGCTGCTGGCGGTGTTATACAGTGCCTGGATGGTTTGGACGAGACCCTCCTCTATGCCAAACTTTCTGAGCACCTGCCACAGACCCTTGTGCCACACCCTGTCAAACGCTTTCCTAAAGTCAATGAAGTTGTGGAACAGTCTCTCTGATGTTGCAGATGTTTCTTCCATCAGTATCCGGCAGGTGAAGATCTGTTCTACTGTGCTTCTGCCTGCCCTGAATCCAGCTTGTTCTTCCGCCAGGTGTTCTTCCGCCTCTTTCTTCAGTCGATTCAAGATGACTCTGAGCATGATTTTACTGGTGTGGCTAATGAGACTTATTGTTCTGTAGTTCTGGCATTGGCGTAGATTTCCCTTTTTGGGCAGGGGGATGATGAGTGATTGAGTCCATTCTGTGGGCCACTGTTTTGTCTCCCAGATCTTCTGACAAATCGATGTTACTAGAGTGACCAATTCCTTCCCTCCATGTTTGAGCAGCTCCGCTGGAATATTGTCTGCTCCAGGTGATTTCCCTGCCGGAAGGCTGCCGATGGCTTCTTCCACTTCTTCTCTCATCACTGGTAGTGGTGAGGATTCCCTTGATGGTGTTGAGTCCCCCTCAAACAGACTGTCGTCTGGCTGTATAGGGTAGTTGTAAAGTTCTTGGCAGTACTGTGTCCATCTGTTCAAAACAGCGGAGCTTTCTGTCAGCAGCTCGCCTGAGGTATCCTCGATGACTGACGATCTGTTTTGCTGCGTCTTGGTGAGGTTTTTCAGTGTGGTGAAGGCATGTTTGCTGTTTCCCTTTTCCATGCCTTTCTCTATGTTCTCGCACTGATTATTGATCCATTGTTCTTTGGCTTCAATCATTTCCTTCTTTACAAGGTTGTTGGTTTTTCGATACTGTGCGGCTTGTTCAGGGCTGGAATTTTTCGTATTCTTCAGTGATCTTCTTTTGTCGCAGAGGTCAAGGATGTCGTTTGAGATCCATGCTTGGTGTTTCTTCCTCTGTCGACCAAGTACCTCCTCTGCTGTTTCGCAGACTGCCTCATTGAAGCTGTTTGTGAGGTCGTTGATGTCATTGTCCAGGAGGTTGAGTGCCGCGAACCGCCCCCCGAGCTGTGCCTGGAATGCCTCTTCTATCTCTGGGTCTTTTAACTTCTCCAGGTCAAACTTGATGCGTGGCTGCGCAGCTTGGTACTTTTTCTTCAATTTGATCTTCATTGTGAGCAGCACGAGATCGTGGTCGCTGCCTATATCAGCTCCGGGTATGTCCTCGCTTTGCTTTATTGATGCTTGATTTGAAGCGCCGCGGAGTGAGGACAAAGTCGATCTGGTTGTGAGTCATTCCGTTCGGCGCATGCCAGGTTGTTCTTCTTGACAGTTTGTGGGGTAAAGGTGTTGGCAATGGTGAGCCGTTGGGTGCAGGCAAACTCCAGAAGGCGGTTAGAAGAAAAAAACACCCGAAGGTGCTGGGAGGACCCAGAGAAGCACTGTCTTCACCTGCCTTTAGAGCATCCTGTACCACACTTGGAGCCTGCGCTGTGTTGACGATGGGTACAGGCACGCACAGGACACTCCATTAAGCTAAGGGACATAACTGCTCCTGAACAGAGGTAAATTAGACTACAGGATGCAGCTCATAACAGCCTTAAAGTAGCATCCCCATGGTGACCAGCCCGTATTTCATGACTGCAGAGCCCACCGGCGAAAAACACCACCCTCCACTGCCAGCACACCCCACAGACCCAACCACCCCTGCC
>JAFLJL010014192.1:0-14942 GCA_018398815.1 Conus ventricosus | reverse complement strand
ATATCTTACGACCCCTTAAGATCCTGAAGTGACTATCTCCCTTTACAGGAAGGTTGATGCACAAATCACATTGTCCAGTAGTCCCAGCTGTCTTCCTACAGCCTCTAATATCTTACGACTCCTTAAGATCCTGAAGTGAAGTTGATGCACAAAGTCAACATTGTCCAGTAGTCCCAGCTGCCCTTCCTGCATCCTCTAATATCTTACGACTCCCTAAGATCCTGAAGTGAGGGTTGATGCACAAAGTCAACATTGTCCAGTAGTCTCAGCTGTCTTCCTACATCCTCTAATTTTTTACGACTCCCTAAGATCCTGAAGTGACCTCATCTCCCCTTTAAACAGGAGGGTTGATGCACAAAGTCAACATTGTCCAGTAGTCCCAGCTGTCTTCCTACATCCTCAAATATCTTACGACTCCCTAAGATCCTGAAGTGACGTTACTCCCTTACAGGAAGGTTGATGCACAAAATCAACATTGTCCAGTAGTCCCAGCTGTCTTCCTACATCCTCTAATATCTTACGACTCCCTAAGATCCTGAAGTGAAGGTTGATGCACAAAGTCAACATTGTCCAGTAGTCGCAGCTGTCTTCCTACATCCTCTAATATCTTACGACTCCCTAAGATCCTGAAGTGAGGGTTGATGCACAAAGTCAACATTGTCCAGTAGTCCCAGCTGTCTTCCTACATCCTCTAATATCTTACGACTCCCTAAGATCCTGAAGTGACCTTATCTCCCTTTACAGGAGGGTTGATGCACAAAGTCAACATTGTCCAGTAGTCCCAGCTGTCTTCCTACATACTCTAATATCTTACAACTCCCTAAGATCATTGAAGTGATGGTCCCAGTGACACCCCAAGAAAATCAGCTACTGGAGGCCATAATCATTTTTGTTTACAAAACTAGGAAGTAGGTTAGAGGGAAGACCTTTCACTCACACATGCACATACACAGGCACATGCGCGAGCACGCACACAACACACACACACACACACACACACACACACACAACACACACACACACAACACACACTCACACACACACAATATTTCAAGCTCTGTTTTGTGTAGATTCAAAATCAGTGCTTCAGGCGATAACAGATTTTCATTTGAAAAAAGAAACACCCGAAGGTGCTGGGGAGGACCCAGAGAAGCACTGTCTTCACCTGCCCTTAGAGCAGTCCTGTACCACCCTTGGAGGCCTGCGCTGTGTTGACGATGGGTACAGGCACGCGCAGGACACTCCATTAAGATATCAAGGGACATAACTGCTCCTGAACAGAGGTAAATTAGACTACAGGATGCAGCTCATAAACAGCCTTAAAGTAGCATCCCCATGGGTGTACCAGCCCGTATTTCATGACTGCAGAGCCCACCGGCGAAAAAACACCACCCTCCAGCTGCCAAGCACACCCCACAGACCCAACCACCCTGCCCACGGACAGATGAAGACAGTGCCACTCCAGACACAGCCAAGCTTTCGCCATAAAGGTCTTATGTGCCCTCAAGAGAGAATCCAAAGTTGTAGTCTTTCCCACTGTCAACAGGACTTTCCCTGTGGTCAGTGGGTCTTTCCTCACCGTCACTGGACTTTCTCCCAGGGTCACCTAGTTAAGGCAAAGAAGAAAAAGAAACCCCCCGAAGGTGCTGGGGAGGAACCAGAGAAGCACTGTCTTCACCTGCCCTTAGAGCAGTTCCTGTACCACCCTTGGAGGCCTGCGCTGTGTTGACGATGGTACAGGCACGCGCAGGACACTCCATTAAGATATCAAGGGACATAACTGCTCCTGAACAAGGAAAAATTAGACTACAGGATGCAGCTCATAACAGCCTTAAAGTACACCCCCAATGGGTGTACCAGCCCGTATTTCATGACTGCAGGGGCCCCCCGGGCGAAAAACACCAACCCTCCCAGCTGCCGAGCACACCCCACAGACCCAACCACCCCTGCCCACGGACAGATGAAGACAGTGCCACTCCAAAACACAGCCAAGCTTTCGCCATACGGTCTTATGTGCCCCAAGAAGAATCCAAAGTTGTAGTCTTTCCCACTGTCAACAGGACTTTCCCTGCATACTAGGCCTAAATGGTTTATTGAGATAAGCTGTTTGATCCATATTTTAAATTGAAGGAGGCCCCCAAATTATCCTTTTTTTGGGATTCCTTCACCCCTGTTCCTTTTATTACAACGATAAAATAGATAGGGCAGCTAAGCGTGGAGCAAAACATATCTGTGGTTCTGAAGATCTTAAACTACCCTTATCGGTACATGAGCAGTGGAATTTAGTTAAAACAAATATTTTGAAAATTTTTCAAAGATAGAATGATAGAACATGACAATCAAAATCAGTTTGATCTTTTTGATATTAAAATCATTCAACATAATTTAGTTTAAATAAAAATATACTTCATTGATGTATGGGTGAAACTTGATGCTTTTAAAACAAAATATGTTAAACAGATAGTGTGTTTATGTAAAAAGAAAATAACACGTGATCATATTGTTACATGTCAAGACATGAAAAAATAATTCCAGTGCTGAGGCAAAATAGGCACAGGCCATTTTTGAGTCAACAGCTCTAACATAGGGAGTTTTTTGTATGCTTAGAGTGCACTCCATTGGGGAAGTATTTATGGTTCCTTTTTTGTGTGGGGGGCGGGAATGGGGGATATGTGTGGGGAGGGAAGATGGAATAATGTAACAAAGCTCAAAAGTGACAAGGACTGAGACAGGTTAAGTTTCTGTCCCTTGAGGGTTGTTAATTAGTTTTTTTAAAATTTTAGCTTTTTTTTCCCTTTCAAATTTATTTGAAAAATTCAAGTGTTTTGTAATTACCTTTGTTATTCATATAAGCACTCATATAAGCACACACATAAGCACACAAACATACTCAAACACACTCGCATAACACACACAAGCTACGCACATGCACACATACGTGTGCGTGCACAAGCAATAAGCACATACGCTCTTTCTTTCCCCATCTCTCTCTTTCGGCATGTTTTTTTTTTTTTTTTCCGTCTAATATCACGATTAGTGAAAGACGTTAAATGAAATCGCGCACACACACACACACACACACACACACACACACATGCACGCACGCACGCATACACATACACAAAGCACACACGCACATGCACACACGCACACATTCTCACACATATGCACATATTTGCACACAGTCAAACGCATGCACCACACCCACACACACACCCCAACAACCCCACACCCCACCACACACACACACACACACACACTTCACCCACAAGTCCAGAGCTCCTCACTCCATTTCAGTTGCCACCAAGACTTCCTTTGCGCCTGCCTCACCTGCGCTACCTGACCTAGCTACAACCAGCTGGACTCCTACCCTGCAGCTTTGGCCTGTTCTTCCACCTGGGCACACTGCTGCTGCAGCACAACCACCTGCAGTCCCTGCCCCACACCTTCACCCGACTGGTCAAACTAGAAAAGGTCAGAACACAGCACAACACCTGCAATTCCTGCCCACACCTTCACCCGACTGATCAAACTAGAAAAGGTCAGAACACAGCACAACACCTGCACTCCCTGCCCCACACCTCACCCGACTGGTTTAAACTAGAAAAAGTCAGAACACAGCACAAAACCTGCATCCCTGCCCCACACCTTCACCCGACTGGTCAAACTGGAAAAGGTCAGAACACAGCACAACCCCCTGCAGTCCCTGCCCCACACCTTCAGCAGACCCCAGGTCAAACTACAAAGGTCAAACACAGCACAATACCTGCAGTCCCTGCCCCACACCTTCAGCGGACGGTCAAACTAGAAAAAAGGGCAGAACACAGCACAACACATGCAGTCCCGGCCCCATACCTTCAGTCCCTGCCCACACCTCAGCGGACTGATCAGACTAGCAGAGGTCAGAACACAGCACAACACTGCTGCTCCCCTTGCCCCACACATCAGTCCCTGCCCCACACCTTCAGCCGACTGTCAAACTAGGCAAAGGTCAGACACCAGCACAAACACTCTTTCAATCCCTGCCCCACACCTTCAGTCCCTGCCCCACACCTTCAGCAGATGGTCAAACTAAAAAAGACATAACACAGCACAACACCTTCATCCCCTGCCCCACACCATCAGTCCCTGCCACCAACACCTTCACGGACTGTCCACAACTAGAAAAAGGTCAGAACACAGCACAACACCTGAGCATCCCTCCCACACCTTCAGGTCCCCTGCCCTCACACCTTCACGGACTTGTCAAACTAAAAAGGTCAGAACACAGCCAAAAACAAAAACCCTGCAGTCCCTGGCCCACACCTTTCAGCGACTGGTCAAACTAGAAAAAGGTCAGAACATAGCACAACACCTCTTCAGTCCCTGCCCCACACCTTCAGTCCCTGCACCCACACCTTCAGCGAACTGGTCAAACTAGAAAAGGTCAGAACACAGCACAACACCTGCACTGCCCTGCTCCCCACACTTCAGCCCTGCCCCACACCTTCAGGCGGACTGGTCAAACCTAGAAAAGGTCAGCAACACAGGCACAACACCTGCATTCCCGTCCCCACACCTTCAGTCCCTGCCCCACAAACCTTCACGGACTGGTCCAAACTTAGCAAAGGTTCCGAAACACAGCACACACCTTCAGAGTCCCTTCCCCACACCTTCAGTCCCTGGCCCACGACCTAGTCAGAGCGGACTGGTCAAACTAGAAAAGGTCAGAAAACACGCACAACACCTTCAGTCCCTTCCCCCACACCTTCAGTCTCTGCCCCACACCTTCGCGGACTGTTCAAACTAGAAAAGGTCAGAACACAGCACAACATCCTGCACTCCCTGCCCACACCTTCAGTCCCTGCCCACACCACATCTTCAGCGGACTGGTCCAGAACTAGCAAAGGTCAAAACACAGCACAACTCCTTCAGTCCCTGCCCCACACCTTCACCTGACTGGTCAAATCTAGAAAAGGTCAGAAACAGCACAACACCTGCAGTCCCCTGCCCCCCAGCACCTCAACACCGACTGGTCAAAACTAGCAATGGTCAGAACACAGCACAACACCTGCAACTCCCTGCCCTCACACCTTCAGCGGACTGGTCATACTGAGTAAAGGTCAGAACAACAAGCACACTACCTGCTGTCCCTTGCCCCACACCTCAGTCCCTGCCCCCCACCTTCAGCGGAGCAGGTCAACTAGCAAAGTGTCAGAACACAGCACAACACTGCAGTTCCTGCCCCACAACCTCAGCGAACTGGTCAATACTAGAAAAGGTCCAGAACACAGCACAATAACTGCATTCCTGCCCCCACAACCTTTTGTCCCTGCCTCACACCTTCAGCGGGACATGGTCAAACTAGAAAAAAGGTCAAACATAGCACAACACTCCACATCCTCCCCTACACCTCAGTGGACTGGTCAAACTAGCAAAGTTCAGAACACAGCACAACACCTGCAGTCCTGCCCCTACACTTCACCTTGACCTGGTCAAGACTAGAAAGAGGTCAGACACAGCACAACAACCTGCAGTCCCTGCCCCACAGTCATTCCAGTCCCTGCCCCACAACGTTCACAGGCCGGACGGTCAAACTAGGAAAAGGGTCCAGAACCAGCACAATACCTGAGTCCCTGCCCCCACACCTGTCAGCGGACTGGTCAAACTAGAAAAGTTCAGAACACAGCACAACCCTGCACTCCCTGCCCACACCTCGACCCTACTGTCAAACTATAAAAATCAGAACACAGCACAACACCTGCAGTCCCCCTGCCCCCACACCTTCAGTCCTCTGCCTTACCACTTCAGCAGACTGGTCAAACTAGCAAAGGCCAACACATCACAACACCTGCAGTCCCTACCCCACAGAACCTTCAGTCCCTTCCTCCACACTTCAGCGGACTGGGTCAAACTATAAAAGTCAGAACACACACAACTCCTAACAGGTCCCTGCCCCACACCTTCAGTACTCCCTGCCCCACACCTTCATCGAACTTGGTCAAAACTAGAAAAGTCAGAACACAAGCACAACACCTTCAGATCCCTGCCCCACACCTTCATCCCTGCCCCAGCACAGACTTCAGCGGACTGTTCAAACTAGAAAGTTCAGAACACAGCACACAACACCTTCATCCCCCCTGCCCCACACCTTCAGTCCCCATGCCCCACACCTTCAGCGGACTGTTCAAACTAGAAAAGGTCAGAACACCGCACAATACCTGCAGTCCCTGCCCCACAACCCTTCAGTCCTGCCCCACACACCTTCAGCGGACTGGTCCCAAACTAGAAAAGGTCATAACATAGCACAAAACACTGCACTCCTGCCCCACACCTCAGCGACTGGTCAAACTAGCAAAGGTCAGAACATAGTAGTGGGTGTGGGGTGTGGCAACCACCTGCAGACCGTACCCCACACCTTCTTCACCCGACTGGTCAAACGGAAAGGTCAGAACACACAGCACAACACCTGCAGTCCCTGCCCCACACCTTCAGCGTACTGGTCAAAACTAGAAAAGGTCAGAACATAGCACAACACCTCACTCCCGCTCTACACCTTCAGCCGACTGTTCAAACTAGAAAAGGTCAGAACACAGCACATTACCTGCACTCCCTGCCCCACCCTTCATCCTGACTGGTCAAACTAGCAAAGGTCAGAACATAGTACAACCACCTGCACTTCCCTGCCCCCAAACCTTCACCTGACTGTTCAGAACTAAAAGGTCAGAACACAGCACAAATACCTGCAGTCCCTGCCCCACACCTTCAGTCCCTGCCCCACAAACCTTCAGCGACTGTGAAACTAGAAAAAGGTCAGAACATTAGCACAACACCTTCACTCCTGCCCCACACCTTCAGCCGACTGATCAAACTAGAAAAGGTCAGATCCTGGCACAACACCTGCAGTTCCTGCCCCACACACCTTCACTGAACTGGCAAACTAGACAAAGGTCAGATACATAGCACAACCACCAGCAGTCCCTGCCCCTTACCTTACACTACTGGTCAAACTAGCAAAGGTCAGAACACAGTGGTTCATCCACATGACTGCCATGGCTCTCTCTTGAAGGGTCCTCAGTTTTAGGGGTCAGTCTATTTCCATTTCCCGTATTGTCTTTGATTTGTTTGTCCACATTTGTCCGGCAGAAGTCATTGGACTCTTTTAAAATTCTTTAACATATCCCCTCCTGGCAGTTCGCCTCGCTTTGCAATTAGTTTCCATATTGGTTATAGTTAAAAGTTGTTGGCCTTAAGGGAGGATATTTTTGTCAGTGTAGTTTTAATTCCTGGTTCAACCATCCAATGAGTATTTGTAAAATTGTTGGCTCATTAAGATAGATATTTTGACCAGGTAGCTTTAACTCACTCCCTGCTGGCCATAGTAAATTCAACATTCCTCTGTATACTGGCCAATTGTACAACTATTTTTTCTAAAATCAAAAACATTACACCTCAACAAAAACACATGAAATGTGGGCACATTATTGTTGAGACTTGAACAAGGCCATTATCTACTGATTTCAAAGCTGTAGCATATACCATTGTGACGGACGTTTCCCGTCCAGTCACTAATTTTTATGCAACCGTGCTACCGTTAAGGTAGTCGTCCAAAGCCGGTTGAAAAGTTTACCTGACTGCTGCTGCACCTGCGACTGTTAAAGCGCGTGTGAGCTGAACCGTAGGCAGGTCTCTGCAGTGATTCCGGCAACACAACTACCCAGGTAGCGGAAGAGGGAGCTCCCCGTGTCTTTTTGGGGTGGCAGTCAGGTATTATCATTTTCAATATTTATTTATTAGCCGTACAAAACCGATTCCAGGTTAGGGAGCGACTGAAGCTTCCTCGCGCACGTGAAGATTGTTTTAAAAAAAAGTATTTGTTGTGTTCTGCCTATGGACTTGGGATAGGGTACAAAACGAAATTGTTTTGGAAAACAATTAATAGATGAAGTTGAGTGTTAAAGGAAGTGTTCTTCAAAAAAGAAAAAAAAAAAGATTTTTTTTTTCTGTGACTTAACTAGTTATTAATTTCATGATTAAAAAAAAAGATGTTGATTTTTTCCAATGTGGTTTGCGAGAAGAGGGAGATTTTTGATGCTATGGATAATAAGCTGGTTTTGATTTTTTGATGTGGATGAGTTATTTAACTCACGCTTGGTATGAAAATTGAATAATTGTGTGTTAGTAAACAGATGGTTTAAGGAAATCTTTCCTACCTTTAAATCTGGTAACTATATGAAAATGAAATGAATCATTCTTTATGGTGTTACAAGTAAAAGAAATAACATTTTGTTGTGATATTTATAGTTTGAAGAAAAGTAACCATTGATTGAGTGTAATGAATGTATTCATGTTTATTGAAGAGGGCTAGGTGGAAATCCTTTTCCCCAAATTGGAAAACTAGATTTCTGAAAGTTTATATTGAAAATCCTTTCCTGTGTATTGTTATGATTCTCGAAAGGGAATGTTGTATGTTAATGATTTCGGAAAGAGCATGTTGTAGTGTTGAAGAAAGAATATGCTTATGTTTTGTCAAGTTTGTAGTGGAAATTGATGTGGCTAAAAGAAATGATGGTGGTTGTGATTGTAATTGAAATAGTAGCCATGAAAATCAAGGTAGTTAATCAGTTCCCCCAGGTAAGAAGTGTAACTCCCTGGACTGTAGGGGACCTGCTGCCACTTTACGGGGTCGGGGGGGCCGTAGCCACGAACTACCCCCGTGTTTCTCACCCGCCTTTTGTACGCATGGAGAGGTCGGCCTGAAGTGCCGATAACACCCTACCTGCCACTACGTCCCGGGACCCGATCTAACCTTCTGAGCCAGTTGGGCTGGAGACAACCGATGCTGCTGCTTCCAAGCCAGGTGAACTCCGCTCCGAGTTTTTGAATCCCGACCCTGTTGGCTAGGCGTCTCTGCGTTCTGTGATTGTGTGTGAGCCACAGCTCCTGTGTGAGACTGTCGCCTGTCCGTTGGCAGAGCGACGTGAGTGTGGTAGTGAATTTTTTTTTTTAGCCACACTCAGAAGTTCTGTAAGTTTTCTGTGTCGGACTTGACGCTGTATCGTCGTCTTCCATCATCTCGTCGCTTCACCTCTTCATCGTCTTGTCGTGCTTCATTGTTCTCACGTCATCATCATCTGCTACGATCGTTGGAACCAGCGGCGCCGAGTAATATAGATACATATAGATATATTTGATTTCGTGCCCCCTTTTGGTGTGCTGAAGTGTATATTATATAATATACTATATATATATAGTTCTGTGTGTACGCCGCTATGGTTGGCTGTGCAGACCCCCCCTCCGGGGATGCAACACGCCGCATGCCGTGTTCGAGGGCTCTTGCGTGTCCCTGTGATCCTTAGGCTTTGCTGCGGGGGCATCATACTTGGAGATGGGGTGTTTTTTTTCAAACGGCTTTTTAGGCCCCTGAGAAGTTAAGTGCCTGTCTGGCCTAAGCAAACGTGGTAAGGATTATGATGCCCTGGAAGGGCTCATTCCCATGTCAGATAGGCTAAGGTGAGATCCTGAACTATTTGTAACCCGACTTTTCTCCTTTCCTTGTTTTCTGCCTTTCTTATTTGGCCTTTTCTATCTTAGTCTCCCCTTCAAGTCTTCTTTTCCACACTCCGTTTCTCCTCTGTGTCTTCCTTAAGATCCGCCGCGTTGCGCCGTGCGGCTTTGCGACCTGATCGAGGAATGAGTATCCTGGTGTTTGAGAGGGCCAGTGCTCTCAACATGCGCACCAACACAGTCACATTGGCTCGGACCTCTCCTAGACAGGGAGTACACTCTGGCCCGGGTGACTAATCGGCTCCCTTCTTGGTGATGGTCCAAAACAGGCATTCTTCTCCAGCTGGGGTGGCACCAAAAAGGGGGGGGGTGAAACCCTCAGTGCTCAGCTCTCTGTTCCCATGAATTGAGCAGATAGGGGGATAGGGTTGTGTGTTTCTGTCTGTTGATGCTCTCCGAAGCCCAGGGCAAGGGTCAAGAACATGGTTTCTTGGCCTTGGGCCCCTTAGTTGGACTCCAAGGTGGGTGGGAACGGGAGGAGATGAATATAAAAAAATATATCATGGCTTTTTCTAAAAACATCCCCACAAAAAAGGAAGAGAAGGCAGCAACCCCTATTTCAGGGATCAATCTGATAGTGACCGGAATATCAGGTAAAAGAGGACAGTTTCTGGTCTTCCTGCTCGTGATGGAAGGCACGGAGCAGGAAAAACCCATTTCAGCTCTGATTCCTTTCCGCCATCCAAAGGGCGTCCAAGGTTTAGTAGCAGGTGACCACTCAGTCGATCAAAGGTACGGAATGGTTCCATTTCTTGTTCAATCAGATCCAAAAAAAACGAATCAAACAGCTTGCTAGTCAAACAAAGCTCGTGGACAAGGAGATCCGGTGACATCCCCAGAAACGATTAAACTCGGTCCAAAGGAGTGATTCGATGCGTGATTTGACAGGTGTCTCGGATGCTGAGATCAAGACGGAACTGGCGTCCCAGGGTGTGACGGAGGTGCATAGGGTGACGTAAAAAAAAGGTGGCAGAAAAGAGAGGCCTACCAACCCACTCTTCTGACATTGTCTTGCCAACCCTGTGCTGGCTCGCGTGTTCATCAAAGGTCGGTTACCTAAATGTTCGAGTTCAGTGTTATGTTCCGTCCCGTTGAGGTGTTTCAGGTGGCCAGAAGGTTTTTGGCCATGGGCAGAGACCGCTGGTTTCTGGGCAGGAGTTTGTGCGGTGTTGCTGCAATGCAAACCCATGAGGGCCGTGTAAAAGACCCGGCGCATTGTGCTAACTGCTGTGGAGACCACCCACCTCTTCACGAAACTGCCCTCTTTGTAATCAGGAATCCACTATACAACAAATCAAAACTGAACAAGAAAATCTCCTTTTTTTGAGGCCCGCAAACATGTTGTTTGGCCAGTCAGACGCCAACAGCATCTTCAATATTCTTCGCCGTAAGAAAGTTTCCACTCGGTCAGTCCTGCTGCCAGACTGATGCATTAATCTTTTCCCCCAGGACAATGCAGGAAGAATGTAAAACTCTGGTGAAGCAGTCCACCACCCCCCAACCCAAAGTGAATTGCCCCTGGTGGAGGCAAAAAAACCGCCACCGAGCCTTTCAGACCTGCCCTGCAGTCTACAACTATCGGCTCTGGGCTGATTACAAAACCAGCTCTCCCGCCTCGAACTCTCTGTACAGTGGCCTTCGTGGGGCAAGGAGTTCAACCGAGGGTGTGGAGATGGGGAGATGAGGAGACACCTCCACCATCTCCCAAATCCAGACCTTCTTCACTTGTGGGCAAAGTCCTAGCCACAGGTCTGAAGGCCCAAACCGTCCGCCGTACAACTTTCAAATAAATTTCACGTCATTAGAAGCAGACGTTGAGAGGAGATGACCTGATCTCTCTCCTTTTCACCCTCTGCAAACCATTGAATAGTACAGTAATCCATTGTGAATATCCTGGACTAAATTCCAACTTCTGGAGCTGCAGCTTCTGGTGGCCAATCTATAAAACCTTCCGTTCATGGCTCCTTCAGTGGGGGGGGGGGGGGGTGGAGACTCAAATTCATATCCAGAAGACCTTCAATCTTTACATGGATTTAATATTCTTTCTAAACCTGCACAACCATCCATGTTGGACTGTCGGGCGGTGGTTGCCCTTCTCATACAATAAAACTCTGCTGTATAGGCCTGGTCGCTCTGAACTACTCCCTTCGACAGCTGTAGGCTGCGAGAGTCACTCTCCCACAAACAGTGACAATCTGTTCACTTTATCTACCACCCTTCTGTCCGCGTTTTTTGTCGTCAGGTAGGCACCGGTTGTCAGTCTGATTATGAGAAACTTCCTCGACCATTTTGCTGTTGGGGTTGACTTTAACGTCCACAATCCTCTATGGGGTAAGTGTCAGTTCTTCATCCAGAGGTCTGCTTATTGAGGATGTCCTTTCTGATTTTATTAGTGTTGTCCTGAACGACGGACTGCAACTTACCTCCACTCTTGCCACAGGGTTCACTTTTGTGTTTAGATTGTTGATCTGTGACGCCTTGCTGGTCTGGACTATGAGTGTCTGTCCATGACGATCTGGCCGGAAGTGACCATGTTCACTGTCCTTTTACAACCCGGAATAACTGAAAACTACTCTGTCTCGCAACATCTAAATTGTAAGACGGCAAAAACTGGGATCTATTTGCAACCACTATTTCGCAAAGAATTCCAGGACACGATTTTCATCAGATCCAGACCCTCCAGAATCTCTGACTAACACTGTATCAAATTGCAAAACCTGTTTTCCCTGTCTTCCCCCCCCCCCCCCCCCTCTTCCGACATACCTCCAAATGCCAAAAACACCCTGTTCGATTCAGACTGCCCAACAAATTTCAAAAGAGTTGGCGAAAATGGGCTCACGTCGGTATATCCAACTACCTCGGGTCCCAACATCGTCGAGCCCAACAAAAACTCCGTGTCAAATCGGAGACACACTTTTTAAAATCAGTAAACGTCAGTCCTGGAGGAAGCATCTGCCCAGGCTGCCTCTAAAACTTTCCAAGAAAAAAGTTGGAACATCATTAAGAAAATCAAAGGGAAGAACACCGTCCCACGTGAACCACTCCAAGTTTTCGGGACGTGTCTAAATAACCAGAGAAAAAAAAGCAGTTGTGCGTAATCTGCTTGCTTCAACCTTGAAAAGAATTTCCTCCTCTTCTAACAAATCAGGTCCAGTTTTTGTCAAAAACAAAGCCCTTAAAGAAAAAACACCCTGCAACTTTTCGTCAAACAACATGGAAGACTACAATCTTCCTTTCACGTTTAAAGTGTAACTCACCCCCCTCCATTTTCTAAAAAAAACGTGTAGCTGGTTCTCAACATTTCCATGGATGTAACTTTCACGGTGCAACAAAACTGTTGTGTGTCACACAATATGCTTCTCAAGAGTCTAAACTTTCGCTTTTCCGAGCAACGAAGCGCGCAGAAAAAACCGAAGTTACTTAAAAATAGAGGCAGCAGTGTTTGATTCTAGAGCCGCCCTTGCGGGATTCCCGGAATATTTTTCTGAAAGGCCGCAAAAATCCGCGAAAGAACGTGGCCCAAAAGCCCAAAAAAAAGAAACGAACGCGTTTTTGGCACAACCAGCGTGGGGGGGGGCGGCTTCGGTGGGGCCGGCTGCCGGGGGGAGTGTATAGCCTCCTGAGCAATGTCCTTTATGCCGAACGCGCGGGTCTCAAACCAAATGTTTTCATGGCCGAGAAGCATCAGTTGAGCCAATCAGCGTTACTGGGCTAGTTCGAAAACAGTTGTCCACATGTCGGCTTCAACGATGAAGCGCGCGAAGCAAACACTAATGTATTTCTTTCGCCTTCACGAAGAACAAACGCACTGAAATTCTAAAGAGTGCATCAGCTTGGAAGCCGATAATGAGTCACAGCCACCGTTACGGCTACTCCGTCAAGCGATAGCGTGACTCAGCCGATCGCGCGCCGGAAGGCGAACGGTTGAAAGTGCCAGTGGAACCCGAAGATTCAGCAAGATAATGAAGATGGGTAAAACAAGCCGATCCCGTCCAGTTCGAACACGGAGGAGCAGAGAAACTCTACAAGGCTTTCAAGAATCATGGTTGCAAGACAGACCCTGGTTAAAGAAGGAGAAACAGCTGAAAGAAGACAGACCTCAATGTGCTGATGACGCATCAAATGTGAAGGTCCTCCCATCAATGACCAAGACTACACAGCTGCTGCAGCAGAGTGGAAGCAACAGAAGGATAGGAGGATCTACAAGAAATGAATGGAGTTCTGTGGGCTGTACATATGTATAAAGCTTTTCAGTTGTGTATGGTGAAGGTGTACACAGTGACTTTTCACAGTTAAAGGGTTTTCTTAAGGTGATACTGATGGTATATAAATCTTGACAATAGTGATGGTCACTTCATATAAAGAGACTGAATTAATTGTGGGGTAGGCTTAGAGTTGCTGGATTCTATGATGAGGTGACAACAGACTTGCTCACTTGCTGTATGACTGCCAAGAAGGGAGCTCAGCTGAGTACATGCACCACCAGAAAAAGACAAGTCTTCTAAGGTATGTCAGAATGTGTGTGTACTCTGTGCGTGTGTGTGTGTGTGTGGTGTGCGTTTCTGTAATAAAATGTAACTTGTTTCTTGTTTCTTTTGTTGTTTTAGTTTTACTTTGGCCATAATGTAATCATTGTGATTAAGCTTTAAAATCTGAATTTTCAGCGTTTTGAGGGCCTCCCATTTTCACCCTATGGGCCCCCTTTTTTTATGTGAGGGGGCCCTTGGGCCCCCTTTTTTGAAATCCTAGAATCAACACTGAGGCAGTGACGTCAGATAGGAGAAGCGACAGACACTGCGACCGGCAAGAAGATGGGTCGCTACTGCGTCATGTTCGGTTGCAATACCAATTCTAGTGTAAAAAGTGGAATCAGCACACATGGCTTTCCAACTGAAACTCATCTTCGACGATCGTGGGTTTCTTTTGTGAAGTTATATCGAAAGAATTTCGACGGTCCGAAGAAAAACGACGTGATCTGTGGCTTGCACTTCAAGACCAGCGATTTTGAAGACGAGTACAGGGCGCCCCTGTTTGAAAGGCCAGGATAAGGAAACGTGAAGTACGCAAGGTAATCTAACTTTTGATCTTTGCATTCTGATCGACGTGGCGACCTTTACAAGCACGCACTTACGTCAGTCGCACATATCGTCATTCACTTTTGTATTGTTTATGTGTGTGTGTGTGTGTGTGTGGTAGAGTATATTACACACACACACACACACACACACACACCACACACACCACACACACACCACACACACATATTGTGGCACTTAGAATCTGGATACTTTTTTTTTTAACTCTTTACAGAATTCCACAAGTAAATGTTGGGGGAAAAAACTGCAAATGACTGAACATGAGCATAAAATATTTCACATTTTGTTTGCACCAAATAT
>JAFLJL010014190.1:12500-14550 GCA_018398815.1 Conus ventricosus | reverse complement strand
TCCGGGAGGGCAACGAGACTTCACGAAATGTCTCTGAGGGACAGATTCGAAAGGAGACTTCACAAATGTCTCTGAGGGACAGATGTCAGAAGAGACTGACGAAATGTCTCTAGAGGGACAGATGTCAGAAAGGAGACTTAACGAATGTCTCTGAGGACAGAGTCAGAAAGGAGACTCACGAAATTTTGAGAAATCAAAAAACTCACGAACAGGACGATTCAGAAAGGAGCTTCACAATGTCTCGAGGCAGATGTCAGAAAGGAACTTCACGAATGTCTCTGAGGGACAGAGGTCAGAAAGGAGACATATTTTTAATTCACGCTTAAAAAGAAAATTTACTGTTCCGCCAAACGAAAGAGACCAGCATAATGACGAGACAAACCACGGCGCGTTTCGTCCTATTTGGTCTTCTTCAGGCGAGACAAACAACATTCAAGACATGAAAACGAAGAAGAACGAACAATCCCTTATTTCCTCACATTGGAATGATCCCACATCCATTGTGCAGCTCAGTTGGGGAAATAAGTGATTGCTCGTTTTTTCGTTTTCATTTTCTTGAACGTTGTCTTGCCTGAAGGAGACTAAAGAGGTCGAAACGCGTCGTGCTTTGTCTTGTCGTTTGTTTGTCGTTTGGCGGTATAGTAATTGTTTTTTCTTTTGATTGTTTCAGTTTCCGCCTGCACACCTCACTTTGAAATTAAGCGTGATTTTGATATGTTCATCTAACATTCATCCCCCCCCCCTCCCCCCTCCCCTTCCCCCCACCGGTTTCCACACCTTCCCTTCCAACTTGGCCCCTTCCTCCCACACACACATTTTCCGGCATCGTCAATCTGATTGATAGGGGAGAGGCATGGGGATTGTTACTGCCCGGGTTGCCCGGTTGTTGACTGAACCCGGGTCAAGGGATTTTTTTTCCATCTCTGGGGATCACTTGTTTGCCCGCCGATGCTGAAGCGCGGCAGTACAAGGGGGAGCTTACAATCTGGGGTCCACTCATGGCCGACGTAGTTTCAGGCTGCGCGGGTTCACGTACACCAACGTTCTACTGCGTGTTTCGTTCCGAACGCTGTCAGTCTGCTGTTTCTTCTCTTCTTCTCTGTCGATGGTTGCGTCACGTGCGTGCGTACGTGCGTTCGTGCGCGCGCGCGCGCTGCGCGTAGCGTGTGTGGTGTGTGTGTGTGTGTGGTGTGTGTGTGTGTGTGTGTTGTTGTGATGTGTGTTTATTAGACTTCATCCTGTCGCACAATGATCCACGGTCCTTCTCGAAACTCAATCCCGACGCCCATGAATCCACGGTCTCCGAAGATCTTCAATCCTGTCACCCACAAGTTTCCCACGGTCTATCTCGAGAATTCAATCCTGTCGCCACAATGAATCCACGGTCTCTCGAAGTCTTACGGCTGCCTGCCGACAATCGCAGTTCTGCCCCTCTGGCCAGGTTTGTCACCATAGAACATCATGGGCTGGACATGTAGTTCTGCCCCCCTGGCCAGGTTTGTCACCATAGAACATCATGGCTGGACAATGTAGTTTGCCCCTAGCCCCCCCCCCCCCGCCCGGCCAGGTGTTGCTCACCATAGAAATCATGGGCTGGACAGTGTAGTTCTGCCCCTCTGGCCAGGTTTGTCACCATAGAACACCATGGGCTGGACAATGTAGTTCTCCCCCCCCCCCCCCCCCCCCTCTGGCCAGGTTTGTCACCATAGAACATCATGGGCTGGACAATGTAGTTCTGCCCCCTCTGGCCAGGTTTGTCACCATAGAACATCATGGGCTGGACAGTGTAGTTCTGCCCCCTCTGGCCAGGTTTGTCACCATAGAACACCATGGGCTGGACATGTAGTTCTGCCCCCCCCCCCCGGCCAGGTTTGTCACCATAGAACATCATGGGCTGGACAATGTAGTTCTGCCCCTCTGGCCAGGTTTGTCACCATAGAACATCATGGGCTGGACAATGTAGTTCTGCCCCCCTGGCCAGGTTTGTCACCATAGAACATCATGGGCATGGACAATGTAGTTCTGCCCCCCTGGCCAGGTTTGTCACCAT
>JAFLJL010014190.1:0-7500 GCA_018398815.1 Conus ventricosus | reverse complement strand
ATCTGTCACTGGGTTACGAGTCGTGAATTAACTGATGGGAATGTCCATTTCATTCACTGGGTTAGCGAGTCTTGGAGACTGACGTAATGGCCCAGTCATTCACTGGTTAGCTAGTTCGTGGGAATGAACTGATGTAATGAGCGCATGCATTCACTGGGGTTAGCGAGTTCTAGGAATGAACTGACTGGTAAGCCATTCATTCACTGGGGTTACGACTTCCGTGGAATGAACTGATTGGAATTCCATTTCCATCTCACGGGGTTAGGCGACTTCGTGATTGCACTGACGAATGTCCATTCATTCACTGGGTTAGCACTTCGTGAATGAACTGACTGTATGTCCATGTCATTCACTGGGTTAGCTGAGGGGGTGGGTGCGGGGTATGAACTAATGGTAATGTCCTTCGTGTATGTTTATTCATTCACTTTGTAATGTCCATTCATGCAATGGGTTAATGGCCATCATTCACGGGTGGTTACAGTTCGAATGAACTGACTGTGGATGTCCAAAGACTCGAGAGGCGGGCTCTGCCTTTTGGATTCCGTTCAGAGAAGTCTCGGAAGAAGTGAGGAGCAGGGTGAGTTTGAACAAAAATTTTTGAGGTGAAAGTTTGAATAAGAATGCTGTTACGGTTAGTTGTTCACAGCATGGTAGAACATGGTTCGGGATTGATTTATATCGGTGAAACTGTCCTCAGTCTAGGTTTGTTATGCAGCGTTCTCTCTCTCTCTCTCCTCTCTACCTCTTCTCTCCTCTCTCAGTCTCTTCTCTCCTCTCTCTCTCTCTCCGCTCTCTCTCTTTCTCTCTCTCTCTGTCCTATCCGCCGTTCGCCCCACGCAAGTATTCTCAGAAGAGCTCTGAAGCCTGTCCGTCCTTGTACATTGGGGAGTAATGTCTCACACTCTACTACTCCTCTCTCTCTCTCTCGCTGGCACGTATACACACACACAAACAATCACACTCTCACACTCACACACACACACACACCACACCACACACAACACACACACACAAACACACACACTCAACACAGAAGAGAAGAGAGGAGAGAGAGAGAGAGAGAGAGATAGAGAGAAAGAGGTGGTGGAGAGAGAATGATGATGTATGAAGATATATACTCTATTGGTGAGTTAGGTAACAGATAAGCAACAGGCGTTTGCAACCCGAATGTGCACCATGAAGAAAAAGTAGGTAGAGCGTCCTAACGGTTTTAGGGTTTAAATAACAGTGATCTTCACAACAGTTAAACATGAAGCCATGAACATGAAATATAGATAATGCGGGACATTAGACAAAAAGAAACGAGGGAGATTCTTTATAACGTAAGAAAGGAGGAATTTTTGGTGGTTTGCACACTCAGACATATGGAAAGAAAAGCATCTGCCGTGGAAGGGGGGGGAGAAGTTAGAAAGAGAGAAAAAAGAGTGTAAGAAGAGAGAGAGAGAGAGAAGAGAGAGAGAGTTACATTCCTTTTGTAAAAAATTACAGACATCAAACTGCTAAGGATGATAACTATCATTATCAGGAAGCAGCAATAAATTCCTAGCACAATATCATAACACTTAGTGTTCAGGAGTGTTGCGTATGCGTGGGGGGAGGGGGGTTGTGTGTGGTGTGTGTGTGTGTTGTGAGTGTGTGTGTGTGTGTGTGGGGTGGGTGTGCGCGCGCGATGTGTGTGGGTGCGGCGCACTAGGGTGTGGGAGTGGTGTGTGTGTGTGTGTGTGTGTGTTGTGGTGTGGGGGTGTTGTGTGTGTTGTGTGTGTGTGTGTGCGTGCGGCGTGCGTGCGTATGTGGGTGGGGGTGTGGGTGTGTGTTTTGTGGTTGGTGTGGGTGTCGGTGTGAGAGAAAGAGAAGAGAGGAGAGAGTAGAAGAGAGAGAGGTATATAACACATATTTTCTATCCAAAATAGCACAGCTATTGATTACTATAAGGTGGGGGTGGGGGAGGGAATAGTAAAGTATGTGTTATCAGTGAGGGGGGTTGTTAAGAGAGTGAGAAGAGATGATAAAAGAGAGATAGGGGTTTTGTAGGATACAGAAAATGAGCGCATATCTAGGAGTGAAAAGAAAGTAAATTTATAAATGATCATGTGATAGTGGGGGGGCAGAACCGTGTATTTGGACGAAAAAAATTTAACAGAACAAAAAGAGGGTAAGATGAAGAATTCACCGTTACGCGTTAGTATGAAGTGGTCATGGCGTGATGGAGAGAGAAACAAGGGAGTCGGAGGTGTCGGGGTCATGTGGGGGTTGTGGGGGGGTGTGTGTGTGGGAGGAGTGGGGGGGGGTGGGGGAAGCCGGGAAAGGGACAGCGAGGGGGTGTGTATGGGGGCATGTGCACGAGGCGGCGGCCGCACGTACGGGTCGGGGTGAGGAGGTGAGGCATGATGGGGTTGACGTCTGTAGTATGAATGTCGAGTTAAATTGTTCGAATTATAATAACAAGAGATTGACGCAAGATGGTAAATCCTGTTAGTGGACACCCCCCTGGCAAACTGGCGGGGGTGCGTAGCCCAGGGTGGGGCATGGGCTAGCGGACAGCGCAGAGATTCTCATACTACTCTCCATCACTCCATCTGCTTCGCGCGCTCTCCTCTCTCACACTAACACACACACACACACACACTACACACACACACACACACACACACACACACACACACACACACACACAATTTCTCACACACACACATACACTGACTGACTGAAACGCAATTTTTATGGTCAGAATTAACGCTAGTTGTAACTGACACACACACCACACATACAATCACCACACACACACACACACACTACACATCCACACCAACACACACACGATACACACACCACACACACACACACAGAGTCACACACACACACATACACTTACTGACTGAAACCAATTTAGGGCTATTAAATCAAGGTGTACTGACATACACACACAAACCACCACCAACACAATAACACAAACACACACACACACACACACACACACACGACCACACCTAACACAATAGTCGGCCACAACACACACTCAGACACACTCACAAACACACACACACACACACACAACACACACACACAACACACACAAGGGGGGCACACACACACACCATAAACGCCTTCCTTCTCCACTGCCCCATCAAAACTTGCGTGCACCCCCATCTTAGCAACTGACGGCTCCCTCCGCCTCCGCCTCTGGGGACGTCTCATGCGGTGGACACGGTGCATGTGCGCGGCGGGGCCACAGGCCAAAGACAGTAGGCACGAGCGAGAAGTAACTCCTTGATGCCTGCCCTGAAACCTTCCACAATTCTACCTTTGTTTGTGGCCCGTGTAATGACAGGATAACCGGTATGTCCAATCAACGCTCGCGCCCTCGCATAAAGATGGATCCTCCCAAACAGATTGAAGAATAGGCTCTCCTTAAATCGCAGGCCGTGATCGAATGAGAAGGGTCTGAGCGCTCTCTCTCTCTCTCTCGCCTCTCGTCTCGACTTCTCTCACTCGCATAGCGCCGAGTATCATCCTGTGGGTGGGGGGAGTAACCTCGGAGACTCGCTCGACTCTGAACATGCCGGTGATCTGTACGCGCTCTTGGGGGAGAGTGGGTAGGGGGGGAGTCACGATAGGGGGGTTTGGTATATTGATGTCTGATGAAGATCTGGGAGATTACACATAGGGTTGGGGATTAGGACAACGCTAGGAGATATGTACACATGGAAAGGACGTAAGACACACAAGAAGTAGCAAGACTCATATATTATGTCAAAGCGTGGGGATTGTGTGTTGGGGGGAGTGGGGGTGAGAGGGGAATGGACGAGAAAAGGGAACGATGAGGGGGGGGGATGTGTGTTGTCACACAGGGGGTAAAACGATCTGACTAAATAATTGTATTGTATATGATATTTGGGATGCAGATGTTGAGTTGGATAGGTTAGTTGAATATATGGTGAGGTATAAAAGATATATGAAATAGATGTGATGTGTATACTTATAAGGATAGTAAGAGAGAGGATTTATTGAGGACAACGGGGATATATTATATATATTTGAATAATATATATTATAATCACTCATTATATATATAGATATATATATAAATATATATGAGAGAGATATTAAAGTAAATTCTAAAATATTTATATATAAATATTTATTATATATATATAAATATAAATATATATATTATATATAATAAATAAAATATAATAGATAAGATATATTATAATATATAAATCTAAATATCTATTATACATATAAAATATAAAAAAAAATATAAAAATATCATCAATATATCAATAACAATTCACACACAACACCACGGGAAACGGACGAAGTGATGATTAACTGATATGTCCAGCATTCCTTAGTCTTCGTTTTGGGGGATGCGGGATCCAGGTCACGATGATTTTTTGAGGGGCGCTGCTATCAAGTCACGAAGAGCCAAACAACAGTGACCTCATACCGCTTCGTCTGTCTGGGCTGCGTCAACCTACCAACACCCTCGCCCCCCCTCCACCACACCCCTCCCGTCCCCGGTCAGAGAAATGGAGTATTGCACTACCTTCCCAGTTCGCTTCCCTCTGCCTCCCGCGATCATCCGTCGTGCATCCGGATGCATGAAACTAGAGGGGGTGGGGGTGGATGAAGGAGTGGGGAGTGGGGACAGTTGAACGGTGCTGGTAGGAATGAGTGTGTCTGAAGGGAGGAGTATGGGTCTGCCTGGGAATATGGTGGGGGAAAAGTGGGAGGTGGACGGCTCCCAGTAGGTTCAGGGTAGCACAAGGGGTATGAAAATACACACACATGCAGCAATGCGTGCTTTACGCACCACACTCAATACTAACAATCACACACACACTCTCGTCACACACACACACAACACACACACTCACACACTCACACACACACACCAACGCACCAGCACCACACAACGGACTACACACACATCACACACACCACACACACTCACAACTCTCACACACACACACACTCACACACACACAGAAACATTCGTGCACACACAACACAACAGGCACTCACAGGATACAAACAACACAGGCAAACACACCAACACACACAGGCTTACAACACACACTACACGACACACACACTCACACACACATCACACACACACACACACACACACAGATATACACAAACACACCAGGACGCACAGCACACACACACCGCGCACACACACACAAACACACACACACACACACACACACACTAAACACAAATCTTCTGTATGAAGTGTGACTGCAGGGGTAGGGGCAGGGGTGTGGGGAGACTGGATTTGGAAGGGGGTGGGCGTGAAAGGATGGGGGCGTGGGGTGTTTAGTTTAACAAAGGAGAGTCCCATGTTCGGTTTAAAAGGGCAAGGGTGGCACTCGGCAGGGAAAAGACCATTACCTCGTGTCATCGTCTCGGCAGCCACGTCACCTACCTACAATCCCCAACACAATAACACACGTCAGGCAAGGGAAATGAATCTCCATAGGCAGGCGGGAGAGTGAAAGGGAGTAAGGGGGGGGGGGTGAAATAAAAGGATCCTGGAAGTGGCGTCCGAGCCGCTATTGTCTGTGGGCGTTTTCTACGTTCCACGGGCCGCGGTGCACGTGCGTCGCCTTTCCCACCGCTATAGTTTAGTGTGTGCGTCCACAGAATTCACAGTCACACACATGTGCGTGCCAAAAACACCGCATGCACATTCCGCGTGGAATCACAGATAAACACAGAAAGACAGACAAAGACATCACACACACACACACACACACATAACACTCATACACGCACGGCACACACACACAACACACACACACACTCAATCACACCACACACTCACATCACACACCACCGCACCACGCACCTCGCACGCGACGCACGCACCAACGCACCACGCACACAACACACACACAACATCACTTCACTCTCCTAAGAATCTCTTCTTTTTTCCATAATCTATCCCCACTGTGTATTCACAGCACACAACAGCCCCCACCCACACCCCCACCCCACTCACCCTCACAAGCACGCACAACCTCATCACACAGAACACACACCACTCACACACACATACACACACACACACACACACACAACACACACACATTCACTCCCCCCTCACACACACCACACCACACACACCACACACACACTCACACACAATACACACCTTGTTGCACACACACTCACCTACACACACACACACACAACGCACATACATACACACCACACACATACACACTCACACACACACACTACACACACACACACACACACCCACACACACACCACCACATACCACACACACACACCACACACACACACACACACTCACACTCACACACGTACACACACACCCACAATCACACACCCACACACACACACACACGACCACACACACACACAAACAGACTGCACAACACACAGAGCACAGACCCACAGACACACAGACACACACACACAATCACACACACACACAAGACACACGTCAACACACCACACACCACTTCGACACACACAACACACACACAACACCACACACACCCAATAGTAACACACATCTCTTTCTCTCTCTTCTCTCCACCTCCTCTTTCTGTCTCCTCTTGTCAGATCCTCTCTCTTCCGAAATCTCTCTCTCCACGCACACCACAACCAACACACACACCACACACACACACACACACACACACACACCACGCCGCACGCACGCACGCCAACACACACACATCACACACACACTGAGGGGGAACACACACAAACACACACACACACACACAAACATTAACATCCCACCTAGAGAGAGGATTTGAATTGTACAGAATATGTTGCGACGATGTGGGTGTGAGTGGCGTTGTTCGCATCAGATCCAGTGCGCGATAAAAAGAAAGTAATACCACACTGATATCACCCTGATCTCCACGGCCTTCCCTTCTCCACTCTACCTGTCGCTGCCCAGCCAGAGGTCATTGATTGTCGCTCTCGCCATCTGCCTTCGACTCTCTCGGACTCTCTCTCTCCTCTGCCTCTCTCTCTCTCTCTCTCTTCTTAGTGTGTGTGTGTGGTGTGTGTGTGTGTGTGCGTGCCGGGCGGGGGGGGGGCGCGAGGCGGGGGGGGGGCGGAGTTTGTGTTGTGTTGTGGTGTAATGCGTCGGTCTCTGTTGAGAGGGCACAGCGTGTCTTGCGCGCGCGGCGCCGCGTGGGGGGGGTGGGTGTGGTGTGCGTGCGCGCGCGCGCGCGCGCGTGGGGGATTGTTTGTCTCCTTTTGACTCTACCCTTCTGCGTTACTGGCGAAGACGCTTCGCGGCCCGTCCCCCCCCCCCCTTCTCTCGCGCTCTCTAGCTCTGGAAGAGAGTGTTAGTGGAAAACACATTTATTGTCAGAATGTATCAGGGGGAGATCAGACACATGCTGATCCCAGAAGAGAGAGAAGAGAGGAGCAGATGAGAGAGATCAATGTGCCCGGTATCTTCACTGTAGGGAAAATTAAGGGAACGCACGCACCGCGCAC
>JAFLJL010014189.1:23618-26118 GCA_018398815.1 Conus ventricosus | reverse complement strand
AAATTCTTAAGGCCAGGAGTAAACTAAAGGGGTCTATGTGTTTGTGGGGGAGGACTTCTCTGCGTGTAAGGGAGATAAGAAAAAAGACTGTCTCCTCATATGAAGAAGGCCAGGGAAGTAGGGAAACGTGCCATCTTGGTGTACGACCATCTCCTGATCGATGGTAGGAAATATTACCTTGGTGAGGGAGAAACTCTTAGGACCAGCGAATAGGGGGGTGGCCAGCCAGTTCAACACCGGTTACACCGGTCACATTTTTGAGGCACGCACGTGATAGTTGTGCGGGGCGACGGGTGGTTCGGAGCAGGAGAGGGTATGTGTGTGTGCAGTGAGAAGTGAACTTGTTGGCATTGAAAAGAGAGAGTGTGTAGGGGGTCAGGGACGGGGGACACATGTAATAATCAGGAAGGGATTTTTTTTAATGATCGTGGTAATGACAAGTTGAATGTTCTCAGTAATGAAAATTCTGGCTGCAGTAATATTTTGATGTGTCCGGAAGTGAACGAAAGTGATTTTGTACATAACATACAGAGTGAAGGTATCTACCACACATCATCACATCGTGAAGTGAATGGCTGTGTCATTGTCAATAACAGTTTCGGTGGGGGGTCATCTCAAAAGGAGGTATGTCATGAACCGAATGGCTGTGACACTGTCATGACAGTTATGGTGGGGGGTCATTTCAAAAGGAATCGAATGATGACAAAGTCGGGGTTCGTTATTGTGATGTAACTTCTTGTACTCAAACGGAAAAAGACATGAATGGGTATACAAACATAGCAGTAGTATGTATGAAAGCATTGTGTGATTATGGTGAATCTAATGAATTCGAGACATGTTCATTTCTGCATTGGAATGTTAATGGACTTTTACCAAAGCTAAGTAATAAGGAATTCATGTCTTTTTTGTTACAATTTGACTTCATATGTCTTGTTGAGGACGTTTGTTGAATGTCCCCAAAACCTCGCTTTCTGGGTTACACTGTTTTTATAAACCAGCTATAAGTTTACAAAGCAAGGAAGAAGATCAGGTGGAATTGTTGCCTAATTAAAAATAAGTTTATATCTTATATTCAGGAAATTAAGACAGACATCCCAACGTTCTTCTGTTTCTGATTGATAAGAGTGTGTTTGACCTTGAAGAGAACATTTATATATGTATGTACGTTATATCCCACCTGAAGGATCACCTTATTATAATCATTTTGATGTTGACAATGGTGTTGATGAACGTGAACAATGTCTTTTTGATTGCATGTTGGAGTTAGATGATGTGTTTTGGATTCTATCGGGCGATCTTAACAGTAGAACTTCTAACATTTTTCCTGATATTATAGACTTCAATGATGTAAGTTGTAACTTTCTTCATGATCATTCTGATCTGGCTAGCATCATAAGGAATTCGGCTGACAATGTACTTAATAAATATGGGAAAAAAATTATTGAATATGTGCACAGCTTTTAGTCTGTGTATTCTAAACGGAGTGTGCAATGGGGATATAGATGGAAATTATACTTACATATCTGAGTCAGGAAACAGTGTCAATGACTACTTTCTGCTGTCTAAGAGATGTTTGTTATTGTTGTCTCGTCGTGTAAATTGGTTGTGTCGGAGAGAATAGTGTTGATCATTTGCCAGTTGAACTGCATTTAAAATTTAAATGAAAAGAAATGTTAAAGGGGCATTACCATTACTGGTGATCAGTTTACTGAAAAGTTTGTGTGGGATAATGATTTAGGAACTATATATTGTCAGAAATGTTATCTGACGAAATATATCTGAACTCGATGGGCCAACCTGATTGATTCTGATTACAATAGTGCTCTGAGTGTTTATGAGTGCATCAAAAACAAGGCCAATGTATGAAAGAAAATCACTTGACATAATGGGGTTTTGGGAAATTAAATTAAACTATTTTTTTAAAATTTTTTGGCTAAAAGGGTTTATGACGTTTCAAAGGCAAACAAAAATTTATTTTTTTTGGGGGTTTGTTTAATTTGGGGTTTAAAATTTTACAAAAAGGGGGGGTCAGGTCCAAAAGTTAAAAATTTTAATTTTAAATTTAAATGAAAAAAAAGGGGGGTTAAAAGTTGAAAAAATTTTTTTTGGTTTTGGAAGGGAGGCTTCCCAATTTTGGGGATGAAAAATTTCGAATTTTAAAAAAAAAAAGGGCAAAAAAAAAAAAAAATGAAAAAAAAAAACTTTCCCCCCCCCCCCCTTTTTTTTTAAAAAACAAAACAAAACACCAAAAAAAACCACGCAAAACAAAAAAAAAAAAAAAAAAACCCCCCAAAAAAAAAAAAAAAGAAGTGATGTTCTTTTTTCTTATGTTGTCCTGTTTTGGACTTGGGAAACGATATACGAAAAAAAATTTTTGCAGATCCAAATCATTTAGATTGCATTCTTAAAAAAACGAAAACAAATTGAAAAAATTTTTTTTTTTACAAAGTTCAATTCTTTGTTCGGGTTTTTATTAGATACTAAAATGTTGTTAATTATG
>JAFLJL010014189.1:0-5000 GCA_018398815.1 Conus ventricosus | reverse complement strand
GATTTCTTAAAACATTTGGAGGGTGATTTTTGTTCAAACCTGTATGACCAATATCAAAGATAGGTTTAATTTGTCCCCAAGATGGTACAGGTGAAAAATATGGTTTCGGTGCTCTTGCTTTGCCTTTTAATTCTGTGGAATTTATCACATCAGAGACAAACGAATGTATTGGTTGTAGTGAGTGGATTGTTTTAGCTCTTTTAACAAAATCTTTTTCGGAATTTATTACAAATTTCGCTGAATAGCTTTTCCTGTGTTCGTCAAGAGGAAGAACACCTGCCTCTTTATAAACCCTAGATTGGAAGCATGAGTTGGAACTCCAAGAGCGAGTTTGAAAGCTTTGCAATCTATGCTTTGTAATTTGTTTAATAAGTATTTTGGAGCACTAAAAATATTTCCTGGGCGTAAATTAAACGAGATCGAACTAAGGAGTTAGCAAGGCATAAAAGTGCTTTTGTATCTTGACCCCAGCGTTGTTTATTTATGATTTTGAGGAAATTTAAAGCCTTTCTCCCTTTTTCCAATATGTACTGTATATGTTGATTCCAGGTAAGTTTAGATGACAGGTAGACACCCAAGAACTTAACACTTTGTGCATAATTAATTACATTGCCATTGATAGTAAAAATAGGCAGATTTTCAGGGTTATACCCTGAGTTAAACAGAACAATATTTGTTTTTTCTAATGATAACGATAATCCATGTTCCTTCATGAACCTGGTAATTTTATCTAATTCATTTTGGTATACTTTTTTGGTATAATTTAAAGCTCTAATTGGGGTATTACGCTTCATTGTTACCTTCAACCACATACATAAATCATCTGCGTACTGGGCTAAAACTGTATCTTTCGAAAGATTCTTTGGAAGATCTGCTATCAGTATATTAAATAACATAGGTGATAGAACTGAACCTTGGGGAAGCCCCATATGGAGTTCTCTAAGCTTTGAGTATGTGCTTCCAACTCTTACTTGTATGAAACGATTTGCTAGAAAATTTTGTATATAGTTATACATATTACCATTTAAATTGTGTTTCCGATGTTTTTGTAATAATCTGTAATGCCATACTTGGTCATAAGCTTTCCTTACATCAAAAAAAGTTGCAAGAATATTTTTCCGTCTAGCAAACTGTTGTTTAATTTGCGTCGTTAGTTTTACTAGATGTTCAGTGGTAGAGCGGCCTTTCCGAAAGCCTGCTTGATTGTGAGGAATAATACTTTGTTTTTCACAGAAATGGACTAATCTATTTAACATTATTTTCTCCATAAGTTTGGAAACATGAGACGTTAGAGAGATGGGTCGATAGCTGTTTTTATCTGCCCTAGGTTTTCCTTGCTTATGTATAGGAATAACAATTGAGTGCTTCCAGATAAGGGGCATTTCTCCACGGGACCAACATTGTTGTATAAATACATGTAAAAACTGAATAACATTGGGAGGTAAATGCGTTAACATTTCATTAGCTAGTCCATCTAATCCAACAGACGTTTTTGCCTTACTCAGGTGTAAAATACATTCTGTTACTCCTCAAATGTTATTCAGAATTAACGGAGCTTTATATTTTAGGCTTGTTATTATCACGAGCTGTTATACTATTTTGCTCTTCATTTTCTCTATATTGTCTATTATCAGCTGATAATCCTGTTATTCTACTGTAGTTTGCAAACATGTCAGCAAAGGCTTCTGCTTTTTCTAGATTAGAGGTAGAATTGAATTCACCAGTGTAACTGGACACTGCGGTAATTTAATTCGTTCTTCATTGTTTTCATCTTTTCCCATACCTTTTGCATATCCTTATAGCTGTATATTTCATTAGTACAAAAAGAAGACCAGTACTGTCTTTTTGCTTGAGCATTAACTCTGTTTGATTCGTTTTTTGCCTTTTTTGCCTCTTGATGATTTGGGACTGATTTCTCTCTTAAGTACGTTTCAAATTTTGTCCATTTTTCAACATTAGCATTTTCGCATTCCTCGTTCCACCAGATATTACCAGAGTGTTTATGAAATTTCTTTGATTTTAGCATTGGGATAGCTTCGTTGGCAGCGCCTAGGAGTGCGTCTGTGAATGTAGAATATAGGTCATTCACATCTTTATCATATATATCCTCAACGTAAAATGTAGACAGTATTTCTTCAAACTTGTCCCAATTAGCAAGTTTATAGTTATACTTTGGAACTTTGTCCTCAACTGGATCAATGGTTGTTGTGCTCGTAACTTCAAAGCTAGAAATAACCGGGAAATGATCACTATTTAAGCTATCAATAAGTGTGTTCCATTCACAAATTGGCGCTAGGTCTGGAGAAACCATCGTGAGATCAATAGCAGTAGCTCTATGATTAGGATTGTCAGGAATGCGCGTTACTCGACCATCATTCAGTAGATGTATATAATGTTGAATCAATTATATTCTCAATAAAACGGTTGCTTGTGATGTTTTCACAGTTCTTCTCCCAAAAAGGCGCATGCGCATTAAAATCTCCTGTTACTAGAACTTTGTTGCCTTTATCCGCTTGAAGTGTGCGAATCCATTCGGTGTTATTTTCGTCTGGTCCCCTTGGTAAATATACTGATATGACCGTTAATAAAATATTATCAAGTTGAACTGTCACAGCACAAGAGTGTATATTAGGTATATTGGTGGAACAGGGCTAGGGCACAGAGTGTACTTTACCCCTTCATATATGTAAATAGCTGTATTTATTTTCCGTTCGAGTCTTCTTTTTGACAGATAGGAGGGAAATAATAATTATGAAACCTAGGTAGCTTATCTTTTTTAACATTCAGTGACTGGAGGCTTAACACGTGGTACTGATGTTGAGCAAGATGTTGAACTATATGATCGTAGTTTGAGATTATTGACCGGCAGTTCCATTGAAAAACCCTAAAATTGTTTCTTAATGCCATATACTAAGTAACCTTTTAAAACAGAATAATCTATAAACAGCCTTTCCCCTAACATTAAAACAATCACTACTATAGTATAAGTAAACATACGAGTTCAAAATGCACAGAGGTAAAACAACAGTTAGGCTATTTTGCATAGGAATGCAAATGGCAAAGTTGACGTGAGTCGATCAATAGAAGTCCCAGCCTTCCAACGGGTAGAATGGGTTGTACCAGCTGGAGAAATGTGGAGTGGGGTGGCCATAGTACTGGCGGTCACGTGGATGTCGGGCAGGCTTCTTGGGGGTCTCCCACACCAGGTTCTCACGTGGCGTCCCACATTCCCTGCAAGCAGGTGGAACCTCTCTTTGACAGGTGAACTGGATCCCGAAGATGCTCGATCTTGATGTTCTTGTTTTCAATGAATGAAATGTTCTTGACTTCAAACAGTTCAGGGGTGATTTTGGCGATGAAGAGGTGTCGTTTGATGTTGAGTTTTTGATCCGATACCTCTGTGACTTTGCTTACTGCGATTTTATATGAGCATGTTTCTGTGCCGCTGTTTTTAGGGCTCGCACAAAAGTTCTGCTCACTTCTTCTGCTTCTGATGCCTTCAAATCATTGATGCCGCAGTGTACAACCACGGCATCAGGTTTGACTTCAGCAGTGTCAAGTTCACGTAAACGCTGCTCTACTTCTTTTGTAGTGTAGCTCCTACGCTTGCAGACCTTCAAGTCGTATGACTTTCCCAGTCTCGCTCCTCCACACCTTTTGCAACTGAATCATGGATCACTACAACTTGGGGTAGGTCTAGCTCATCACCAAAGTTCTTTTTTGTTTTCTTCCCTCTTCGAACTTTGTTTTCGGGATGTGTTATGACGTTACGATTTTTTGCGTCATTTCGGAGAGGACTTCTGGCGTCATCGTTGATTGTTCTTATGTTCTTTGATTGTCGTTTAGACTTTTACTTCGATTCACAACCTTCTCAGGCACAGGAGGCGGTTGGGCGTAGTCCGAGTGGATTGCAACACCAGTTCTGGTTACTTCTGCGTACGAACGATCGTCCGACAGGCTGTTTTCTGTCTGTGTAGCTGCGGTAACCATGACTACTTTGGCTTGGGTCGTTTTCTCTAAAATCTTTGTTAGAAACGATACTGCGTTTTCTAGTGATGCCATTCGGTCAAAAGTGATTTTTGAATTGCTCTCGATTTCAAGAGCCGTTTTTTTCAGCACCGACCTTGTCGAAGATGTAGAAGGCGGGCGGTGGAGGGCGGTGAGCTGATCAACTGAGGCCCCGGTGAACGGCGTGTTGTCTCGCTGCTTGGCATTCTCCACCAGTTCTCGTGTGACGATCACTCCTCAATAAAGTCGATAATCGCTAGGGTCGCGAAGTTGCTGCTTTTGGCGTAGACAATTTCTTTTGGAACACTCTTGGCATCATTTTTTGTTTGACTCACGAGAACTGCCACAGATGTAAGATTAGCTGCTGCTTATGTCCGCCATCTTGTGTGTGTGTGTGTGTGTGTGTGTGTGTGTGTCTTTCTCTCTCTGTATGTGTGTGTCTCTGTCTGTCTGTCTGTCTGTCTGTCTGTCTCTTTGTGTCTCTCTCTTCCTCTCTATTTCGGTCTCTTTCTGTCTCTGTCCCTCTCTCTCTCTGTCTCTTTCTCTCTCTCTCTCTTTGTCTCCAGCTCTCATTCTCTCTCTCTCTCTCATTCTCACTCTGTCTCTCTCACTCTGTCTGTCTGTCTCTCTCTGTCTGTCTGTCTGTCTGTCTGTCTGTCTCTCTCTCTCTCTCTCTCTCTCTCTCTCTCTCTCTCTCTCTGTGTTTTACACTCTAGCACTGGTCAACGAAATTCAAACTCTGAAAACTTTGCTCAGGCTCAACCAATTTCCTTCTGTCAGTTGCTTGATGTGATTGTTGTCGCTGCATTCATTTTTCTCTCCCTGAACAGTAATCAGTGATATACAGGGAGAGGAACGAGGAGAGATAAGGGCCGGATTATGAGGGGTGGATGGAATTCGGGTGGGGGGTGGGGGGTGGGGGGGGGGCAAATTCTTTTTTTTTCTTTCTTTCTTTTCTTTATTCACATGGTGTTAGACACCAAATCGTGATC
>JAFLJL010014188.1:0-7500 GCA_018398815.1 Conus ventricosus | reverse complement strand
ACAAAATACGGAAAAGGGGGGGGGGGGGGGGGGGGGTGTGGTGGGGGGGGGGGGGGGGGGGGGGAGGGGTTGTGGGGGGGGGGGGGGGGGGGGGGACACTACAACTAAAGGGAGGGCACCACTCGTTACCATTGCCCCCTCCCCCCCCTTCTACTCTCGGTTCCAATATCGTCACCGCACATGGCTCATCCTGTAGCATCCCAGCGCCAGATGGTCCACAAAGAAGCACCTACAACCGGCCAATCTGGAGTAAAACCCACAGGAGAGCCACAGCAGCCGCACCGGTCCGTCTGAAGTCGCTTCGGTGACGTTCACCAGGTAGCTAATGTGGCCCAGACCCGACAAACAAGACAACAGCTACAGGGTCACTCAATGCCCACATCAAACACCAGAATCAAGCATATAAACGTGCGTCCGCCAGTTTATCTTGAATACTGCGTGAGATATTCCGTAAAGAGGAAAAACTCGTCTTTAGGACGTAACAGGCCGTTAGTAACGGCTATTCTAGTAAACATCGGCATCATCCGTGAACCCATAATAAACATAACCAACAACTTTTGTCAGAAAGATCGGCCAAGTGCTTCTGAGATTTTCCATAAAGAAGAAAACCCGTTATGGGCCGATTATAGCCGTTTGTAACGGAAATAACGTGTAAAATAAAGACATCTGCAACATCATCCGAGACCCATAATAAACGACACAAACAAATGTCCATAAAGATCGGCCAAGTACATTCAGAGATATTCCAATAAAAAAACGTTATGGGCGTAATATTCGTTAGTAACGGCTATAACGGTAAACTAAAACATCGTCATCATCCCGTGACCCATAATGAACTTACCTACAGATTGTCAGAACGATCGACCCAGAAGTCTGGACGAGTGACGGACAATGACCACGGACGACAGACACACACTGACAGCATAACTTTGTTCCCCATTGAAAAGAACAACTCCCAGTACTGTAAGACCTGTAAACAAAAAAGAACTGCTGCAGGTCCGCAGACCACGGGAAGCCAAGAGAGACTCCTCCCGAAGGGCGCACATCATCGTATCCTTCACATCCGTCCGTACGACAGCCCCTTCAACTGAGTGCTGCTAAAGCTTCATTTCGTTTTTGCGTTACATCAATTTTTTACAACTTATATAATATCAAATTCATTTATTTATTGTTTACATTTTGCGTGAGAACGTCAAAAAGAGAAAGCGTGAAAGGGTGGTAATAGGATAGCAGACAGGTGTGTGTGTGTGTGGGGGGGGTGGGGGGGGGTGGGAAGGGGGGGGGGGGGGGGGGGGGGAAGGGGGGGGGATTTACACGCAAGGACATAAGTAAGACGATGGACGGCAGTTTATGGCGTATGGGTGGTGGTGTGGAGGTGGTGGAGGTGTCCAATTGCAGGCCTCCACTGGTGTGTCAAATGTGTGTGTGATAATGGAGTTGGCATCGGTTTTTTGGTTTTTTTGGTTTTTCACTCTCAGAAGACATTAGCTAAGAGGAAATGGGCCTTGCAATCCTGGGCCGGGATTTGGCTTTCACGAACGGTGGAGTGTGCTTTCCTTGACGTAATTCGACAAGGTTTTGTCTTCTGGTGTGACAGCATCATGATGTTGGGTTGTTTGTAATGTAAAGTCCAATACTCCCTTATGTGTAGTGTGTTGTGCTGTGTGTGTGTGTGTGTTGTGTGTGTGATTGTGTGTGTGTGTGGTCCATTGGTCTGTTGTCACAGCCTATAGAGCAGCGTGATATAACATTCGAATTGTGCCCTCAGATTTTTTTGTTTGTTTGTGTGTTTGTTTTAACACCCACAGGAACATTTCTTGCTGGTCCATTGTTGGACGGGGTGGGGTAGGATTCAATGAGATAAAATGATGCCATCGATTGCATGACAGAGGTCTTACTCTATACCTATTTCTTCCTGTCATTAATGAATAGCTCAGGGTTAATGCTGAAAGAAAAAGGCTTGAGATTGGCGATGGGTGGGTGGGTGGGGAGGGAAGGTGGCGTCCGGGGGGTGTGGGGGGGGGGGGGGGGGGGGGGGGGGTGGGGGTAGTCGAGAGGAGACGGGGGTGGGGGGGGAGGATGAAACGGAAGATGGCACAGTTTTGCGCCCGAAGATCCCCATGTCTCCATAAGAACGAAAGAGAGGGAGGAAACCCGAAACAATCCCAAACCCCTCAAAATATAGAGGCGAAAAAACCCGAACAAACCCAACCCCTCAAAAATAGAGGGGGGGGGGGGGGGGGTCTGAAAAACAAATCAAACCCCTCAAAATCGAGAGGGGAAAACCCGAACAAACCAAAAACCCTCAATAGAGAGCAGGAAACTCGGAAACACCACAAACCCTCAAAAAGAGAAGAGAGGCAGAAACTCGAAACAAACCAAAAACCCTCAAATAGGGAGAGAGGGAGAGGGGGGTGGTGGGGGTGTGTGGGGTGGGGGGCCTACGAAACAAACTGAAACCCCACAAAAAGAGAGGCAGGAAACCCCGAAACAAACCAAAACCTCAAAATAGAGAGGGTCTAGGAAAACCGATGAAACAAACCCAAAACCACCAAATAGAGATGGGAAAAACCCGAAACAAACTAAAAAACACCTCAAAATCAAAAAGAAAAAAAATAGTAATAATAAAAAAAAAAACACGACCACAAAACAACTTTGAAGAAGTCAACACCAAGAAAATCCAACACATTCAAAGTTCGATTACCAAAGGGAGAATGGCGTCTATATTCCGCTGGTTTCCATCAGTGATTTGGGTGGATTGGGGTGGAGGAAGGGGACGGAAGTGGAGATGTGGGGGAGGGGAGGTGTGGGGGGTTGACCGTGGCGCTGTGATGTATGGCTGTGTTTGTGTGTGGAGGGCCGTCGCTCAACGAATGGATGTGATGCATGATCCTGCAACTAACCGTACAATGCCACGCTGCTTCTTCTTCTCTTCTTCTTCTTCTTAGGAGGAGGAGGAGTGACCGCGATTGACACGGGCCTGTGTGTCCTGTGTGTTGCGCGCGCGCGCGCGCGCGCGTGCGTGCGTGCGTGCGTGCGTGCCGTGCGTGCAGTGGCGTGCGTGCGTGCGAGCGTGTGGTGTGTGTGTGTGGTGGAGAGTGTGTCTCTGTGTGTGATCCTGCAACTAACCGTAATATGCACTGCTTCTTTCTTCTTATCTTCTCTTCTTCTCTTCTTCTTCTTTTCTTTCGACTTCTTCTCATTCTGAGACCGGCGATTTTCACGGCTGTGTAGTGTAGGAGGAATTCTGTTTTACTCTCGTCACACATATAGGTGATGCAGAAAGTCTAAAATAACATATTGTTTACAATTTTAGACTATTATTATAAAAGAAAAGAGACGATGTGTTTACATGGAACATAAATAAAGCAAAGATAATGTAGGACAAGTAACTATTAAAAATTATATAAAAAAAACTAAAAATAAATCTAACTTACGATTAATGAATATAAAATGTTCCTTAATGACTCCCAAAAGTTACACGTTCATTTTAACAAGAGAAACAACGGCAACGAATTTACTAAAAATTAAAACAACAATTAACATGCCCAGTGGTCAGCACTTGGTATCACACCATTCAAAAGGGTTTCTTAGTTCACAATCAAAATAAGCACATGTTGAACTGAAAGATCTTGACACGACTCACTACTCAAATTAAGAAACAGTTTGCAAAACGTAAAAGTGTCCTGCTTCCTCTTTGATCTTACTAAAGCCTTACGATAGGTGTGTCACAAGCCGATTATTAATATAAATTAAAACAAATGTCTTTCAGGTCACGTCTACAATTATGTGAACAATTTTAAGTGGGAGACACATATGACCAAAGTTGTGTGACTTATCATCCTCAAATCTATAAAAAAGGGAATTCCACAAGGTTCTATAATCTCCCTCATTGTTTATTCAATGTAATGCTATATGAACTTATATACATGTTATTCATCATATACCAAGGTAGCTCAATATGCAGATGAAATTGCAATATGGATTAATGTATCTTTTAAAGAAAAGAACAAATTTACGCACATAAATTATATCAGAAGTCTCTTTCAGCACGAGCTGGATAAATTAAATAGTATATGCATTTGAATGCTTTCAATTCTCTGTTGAAAAGACACTTTGGTTCTCTTTAACCATGGATATAAACCAAGTAACCTGCCTATATTCCCTTTCGGGAGTACGGGAAAATTTTTAATAAACTTGAAGTAAAATTTTTAGGGTCCTACTTACAACCAAAACTAAACTGGAAAAAACATTTGACTCAATTGTTACTAAGCATTAATAGTTGAATTTATCTAAAAATTGGTCAGTCAATCTCCATGGGGACAGGATCCTAAATTTTTTGTTGCATTTAGCACCCGTCTTGTACGATCAGATTGACTTACGGACAGGAAGTATTCCTTTTCTGCTTCGCGGTCGCATTTAAAGAAACTTCAAAGAATTGACAGTAAAGCTGTAAAGTTTGGCCCAGGGTGTACCTGAGCACACTAAGTCCTCTGAAAGCTTATAAGATAGCAGGCCTTTGCACTTGTATGAAGAAAGGAAAAATAAGTCTTAAAATATGTAGTGAGACGGATGCGGTGGACGACCAAGACGAGATTAAATAACGACTATCCGACATTGATTTTTTCGAAAATGCCCAGAAAAATTCCCATTTAAGACGCTTCGTTCACTATGTTTTACAGACGTTTTTTAATTCATCAAAGATAGACCCATACGAGGTAGCGCCTCCGTACTGGTTCCGCCGGTACCGCCACCCCTTGTGGAACTAACGGAAAGTAACAGTTTAACAATTTTCATCTAACTATATAAAGCGATTTCCGCCGCATGTGTTAGCAGCATCAGTCCAAAAATGACATGGAAGAAAAGTTTACTAACTATTTGAAAGTATACACTGACGGCTCAGTTCTTGATGATGGTAAGTGTGCGGGATCTGGCTTTGTAATTCAGATTTGCCAGCAGAAAAATCATATTAATTTAGGTAAGGGTCATTCCATATATACAGGGGCGGACTATTGGGGGCTGGTCCCTGAATGGCATTAAATTATTTAATTACATTGCCAGTCTCCATATTTAAATATCCTGTTTTGTGTTGATTCACAGTCAGAATTAAAAAGTGTATTGTTTTGAAAATTCACAAAGAGGAATAATTATTTGAGATTAAGTACATTTGCATGTCTGTCTTTACCTGAAAGTAGCTAATGTTTGTATTTTCTGGGTTCCATCGCAACACCTCCTTCGTTTTTAATGATCAAGCAATAGAGCAGCAAAATGGGGAGCAAAGAATATATTTGGAAGTATTAAGGGTTGATTGTCCTATATCATACAATTAAATTAACATAAAATCCGAGAGGGATTTCTGGATCAATACAGTTCCTCATCAAAACCTCGTCAGCAAAACTGTCCAAACTTGTGTCAATTAGCCACTTTTATGTAATTCCTACTACAAGTATTGCCATACTGTTAATGCTTTATTTCCGTGCTGTGGTGTGTGTGTTTGTGTGTGTGGTGCGTGTGGCGTGTGCCGCGTGCGTGCGTGCCGAGCGTGCGTGTGTGTGGTGTGTCTGTGGGGAGCGTGCTGTGCGTGCGGCTGCGTGCCGTGTGTGTGTGTGTGTTGTTGTGTGTGATGTGAGTGTGTGTTGTGTGTGTCACTCCCACGGAGTATCCTCTCTCATCTCCAGTCTCCTCTCTCTCTCTCTCTCATCTCTCATCAACGTCTCTCTCTCGACGATCCTCTCTCGTCTCTCTCCTCTCTCTCTCTCTTCTCCATGCTGTCTGCATCTCTCTCTCTCTCTCTCTTCCTCCTCTCTCTTATCTTTCCCTCCACCCTCACCCTCCCCCCACCCCCCGCCCTCACCCTCTTCTCTCCTCTCTCTCGCTCACTCGCATCTCCACTCACATCTTCTCTCTCTCACTCTTTGTCAAAACACGAACATAATCTATCAATAGAGGTACGTATTCAACGACTTACAAACACACACACAGCGCCCCTACCCGGAAAATCACATGCACATGGTGTGGCAGGCACATGGAGCCTTAAGCAGGGGTATTTACAACATCCTTAATCCAATATATTTACTCTCCCCCTGCCGTCTGCAGGAGGAGAGTTGTATACGACAACAGTCACGAGCCCCCCCCCCCCCCCCGCCCCCCCACCCCCCACTTCCTTTCCACTATTTTCATCTCCCTTCACCCTTACAACCGTACTGCTCTTCATCCCGCCCCTCCCCCCTCCCCTTTTTTTTTCGTTTATAGCACAATTTCTTCTATAGTTGAAATATCAAACGAACATATGCATGAATGAAGCGAAAATAAAATATAGCTATAAATATAAATATAAAAATATATATATATACAATATATAGATATAGAAATAGAGAGATAGAGAGAGAGAGAGAGAGAGGAGAAGAGAGAGAGAGAAGAGAGAGAGAGGAGAGTTTCCGAAAGAGCAAAGACGATTAACATAAGAAACATAAACCGAACGGATTATTTTCCGTCAGAAATTCTTTCCGACAAGATTTAGTCATTTTCTTTCTTTAGCACAACCCAGACTGTTTGAACATTTGTAACGAACTTGTACGTCGGAATGAAAATGTCTTTTATATAATATTTGATAGCAGGCGACGGAAATCTACTGTAGCCTTACTGAAAAACAAGCTAACATTCAAATAAATAGACACATCAAAACAATATTTAGAGTTCACTGACAAAGGAATTGACGACGAATAATGTTTAGAACGTCACAAATAACGGCCATGAACAAATGCAAGAAACAATGTTTCATCATGCCTTGGGGCAGATTTTTTGATTTCCTTAATTTTGACACATTATTTTGCTGTATTAACTTAATTTTTTTAGATTTTCTTTTTTATTCTTTTCTTAAAATTATATTATTCCTTTTTTTAATCTAACTATATTTTGTTGCGGGTGCCGGAAAGATTATTCGTGTACGTAGGATTGAGGGAAGAAATTCATAATGGATGGAAATTATTCCGAGAGGAAGGAGAGGTGTCATCATTATATTTATTTGACAATATTTATGCCTCGCCACCCTCGGTTAAATATCAAGCTCTGAGCGCTTTGGCAACCCCGCTCTCGGTCAAACAAAGGGTTGCCCTACCAGGGTAAGAGCCGACTGAAGAGCTGCCCGCTTGGGCTCCCCTGTCAGTCGTCTCCGGTTTTTCTTTACACTTAATTCCTTTCCAATGTTCGCGATGATGCATGCTATTTGTGTACGTGTCATCCTCGCACACGGCAAACGTGGCCTTGACATTTAACTCGTTTGTCCACGTTCCTAGCGGTTCGCTAACATTTATTTAATACTTCACTTTCCAAAAGTTGGTGATGAGATTTGACGGTGTGTGCAAGATATATGGTGGGTTTCGCAGACTCATTCGTAGACGTTCCTGAAATGGAGTCAGAACAATCCTCAGGCCCGGAGAGGGAAGCTCCTGCTGGACCGAAACCACACGCTGAGATTCGGAACCCAGCAACGCCAGGATC
>JAFLJL010014186.1:197764-213505 GCA_018398815.1 Conus ventricosus | reverse complement strand
GGGGCTTTTAAAACCCTTTTGAAAGGGGGAATCTGCCACTTTCAGGGATCTTCTAGAACTGCAAAAAAAAAGTAACAAAAATCTTTTCTCAACTGAATTAAAAAGCAAAGATCACTTTCCTTCCCTAAAAGTGCTCTTTAATTCCTCTCTTTTGCCCGCAATATTTTCCCCATGCTCCTTAATTCTAGACAGCCTGAAGGGGTTCTTCAAATTGGCATAGCGTAAAAGGTAAAGGGAGCCTCTGAAGATGTGGTAAAGGCGGGTATGACTCTGTGGAAGGGCTTTTTCATTCCCCACAACGGATACAAATACCTAAAAGAGGGGGGGGGGGGGGGGAGTACTTTTGGGGAAAACATGCCAAGCGGGGAAATTGAGGGAAGAAGTTTTTGAGCTTCTATATATTCAGGGATCGTAGCAACCATTGTCGTTTTACTGAAAAACCTTATAACTGATCAAATTGAATCTATGAAAACCTTTTTTGGGTAAGAGGTAAAATAAGCTTAAAGGGATAGAGGGCCCCCTTTCTTCCTGGCGTGAAAGCTTTAGATCCGGCATCTGCTCTACAAGGGCTGGGGGAATGCTGATATGATTAAGCTCTGAGCATGTTTTTGAAAAGAAACTGGACCCGTCTGGGAAAGCGACGAAAAAATTTTTGTTTTTTCTCTTTTTTTTTCTTCTTTTTCTGTATGTGCTAAATAAACTAAATTCTACACAAAAGGGCTCCCAAATGTGATGTAACTATACTGTTCTTGATTTTTCAAAATTCCTATCATACACATGGAAGTCACTCAAAATCACCCCTTTTTGGATCTTACACAATCAAAAACCTGCAAAGGGAGAAAAAGGTTCAGAATGAATCGGGGATTTTGAAAAAGGTTTTGTACAAAATTCTATTTAACGAACCTAAAAAAAATTATACTCGGTGAAGTAGGGGGGAAGGGGTGGGGGGGGGGGGGGGTTAAAAAAAAAGCCCAATCCAACTGGGACATGAATTTTTGTGAAAGAAACCAAAAACCCTTGATCACCCCCTAGCCTGAACTCAAGATTTGGTGTCAGCCCTTGCCTCAGTGTGTTTCCATACACTTTTATGGGAAACACAATGTTTCGTTCATTGCAAACCTTTATTACCCCTTGGCTTTTAAAAAAAAAACTTTAACTCCAAAGTAAAAACATCAACATCAGATAATTTTTAAAAAAACCCCCCCCTCCCTCCCCCCTTTCCCCAACACAAAATCAAAGTTTTACACATAATCTAAAATTTTAAATTCAGTTCATACATGAGCATGCGGGAAACCCGGAACCAATAAAACGCGGGCCTGGTTCTCCCAGGGGATTTAAACTTCCCAACTGTTTGAACTTACTGACTTCCATAAAAAACGCGAAAAAATTGAAGGGCTATTTTTCGGGTGAAAAAGGGGTGAATTAAAATATTGAACCATTGTGGAATTTGTTTGGGCCCAAAGATCACTGCAGTGAAAACTTTGTGTGAGAAAACACTCATTCCCGGCATTCCCGCATGTGAGGCACGTGCACCCATGCAGAGAAAAGTTAACCAGCGAAAGTACGCAGGCATGCACCCTTTATAAGCCGCGCTAAAAAGGTTCAGGTAACGACTTCCCGTCGAGCGCTCAAAGATGCAAGACTACGGTGGGAAGCAATCGTCCCCCAGTAGGCCTCTGGAGGCTGGTGTGGACCCGGGCGGGTCCCCAAATTTTTTAACGTCCACACAAAAACCATTACGTCTGCAGCCCCGCGAGTCCTGGTACCACTGATATCGCCCGGCCAGAAACCTCAGTTCCCCACACCAAAGAGGGTCGCCATTTTTGTTCGAAACCACTGGGGGACAGGGGGCAAAACAGCCGAAAACACGCCGACTGGTACCTGGGAAATTTCCCAGAAAACGAACCCGCCCAACACTGTGCGGCGGCGTCTTAGGAGAAGGGGTGGCATGTGGGGCTTCTAAAGGGGCCCGGTCTGACACCAAGCCCCGGCATGACAGGCTGCAGGGCCAACCCGATAAGGGCAGGCGCGTGGGAGCATTTTTCTCAGTGAGAGCCTTTTTTTGTTTGACGGCTGACGGTGTGCAGAATTGGCCGACCTGGTGAACGCTATGCTGACTCCTGTGTGGTAGAGGGGAACCCCTGGGGAGGCCCCCGACGTTATGATAGGGGTGAAATTGGGGCTTAAACCCGCCATGGACCTCATTTTTCAAAACCCATTGGTCCGGTCCGGACGGGGTTTTGTAAATGCACGGTACATCAACCGGGGCCCCAGACCCCATGTCTTTCCCTTTTTTTTGGCAACACCCAACTGGACATTCCAACAGGAAAATGAAAGACCAACCCCGCCAGGGCCACCAGCAATTTCTTCAGCTTACAACGTCAAGGGTTTTTTGCCCTGGCCACCCCTCGTCCGATTTAAACCCAATAAAAACTTTTTTGGGGAAAAAATTTGGGCAGAGGGTTTGGCCCCTCCTGCGTCCACGACCAGCAACAGGCCAACTTCACCAGGCTCGTCCACCCCAGGGGCTGGGGTCCCAAAGGGGGAAACCCAAAACCCACCGGTCCACCAATGACCCGGGTGTAAAGCATTTCAACGCAAATGGGGGCACACACGGTGTTAGGACTTTAAGTGGTTTGTACTGACCTTGGGATTTTCCACAAAAAAGCTATTGTGAGACTTTTCACACTTCCCGGTTGAAAAATAAAAAAAATCACGCTAAATTCTCGCTTCCACTCTGTAGAATTGTGCCCAATAAAATTCACCCCCAAACCCTTCACGGTTTTTGTTTGCGTTTTTATGGAAGTAGTATGTATGGCTATATCAAACCACATCTGGTATGAAACATTTTTTTTTAAAGGGTGTAAGTAAATTTTAAAAAACCAGACATTTCAACTGCAATCAGAGCTATCTATCAGCCACAAACTTTTCAAAAATGACAAAAAAAACAAGACAAGGAAAACTGCCCCTTTGTTTTTCTTACTGTAGACATGAAACCTCAAAAGGGTCCCAAATATTCTCTGGATCGATAATACGACTGCCTTTTGATGATGGCATGTCGGGAGTCATTTTGCTAAAAGCGTTTGGATTACTGCCCTGCAGACAGCCTCCTTCCCTTCATTGAAAATTCCCCCCTGCGAAAAACACCCCCAGGCTTTCCATCTTTAATAAGTTTAAATATACATGTTAAAACAGTCATAAGGCAAATGTGCGGGGGGGTGGTGTGGTGCATTTGTGGGCAGGGTGTGGGTGCAAGCTGGATGAGCAAGAGGGGTGTAAATTTGTTTTGCTTTGTTTTGTTGTGTTTTGGGTTTGAAAGAACATCAGCATGGAGGCGTGCATGTTTTTTTTAAAAAAAATAAATTTATATTTACAAAAAAAAAAAAAAAAACAGAAACAACATGACAGATGAAAAACTTATCATTTCCTCTTTTTAAAAAGTTGGATGGGGCCTTTGTGCAGTTATGAAACTGTTAACTTAAAAGTTTTAATAACAATGGGGAAAAGGGTTTTAAACATTAAGGGGGTCATCTCATTTAGGTTTTTTTTTTTTTTTTTCTTTTGAATTTTTGTAGTTTAGGCAACAAACAATTCAAATGAGGGCAGACTTCTGAACACAGGGGAAAAAAAGGTGAAAGAGAATTATTTCATGGTGAACAGTAAAAAATGCAAATGTCTCAGTGTTTTTGCATTAAAACATGTTTCTAGGTGACAATTCAAATCAAGACCAATCACAAGGGAAAAAACCGGGGCAAAGAAGGCATTTTACATGTCATGACCCCCCTTTATAGTCAGTCTACCCCCCCTGAAGCAATTTAAATGAACTGTTCACAATTGATGCACAGCGCATTGCCCTTTTTTCTTTGACTTTTAAAAACTTTTCCCCAAGGTTTGTTTTTCCATTTTTTTTTGGGGTTTATCTGTTGCACAATTATGCAAAAACTACTGACTTTTTTTAAACCCAAATTTCTTTCAGATTGGGAATGCCCCTGGGCAAACCCATTAAATTTTGGGGGGGGATCCACAGCAAATGGTGTCCTGAGTATAAAACAAAAGTATAACAAATTTTTCTATAGGGCCCATTACAAAAGATTTTTAATGGAATTTCGTTTAAAAAACATATTTTTGACTTTATCATAGCCCATTTGTGTCTTGTTTGTTGTTACAAAATTGTTGCCCCCCCCAAACTCCCCCCGCCCCCTTTTCCCGCAATTTCCCTTTCCTTTCTTTTTTCTTTAATTTCCAAGAAAGTAGAAAATAATGCGATGAACGGGTCTGTGTTTTCCATGCTTGAAAAGGAAATATTGTTACCCCCTTGATGCGATCGTTCGCTAGCTGACAAAGGTGCTGGGGTCCTTGGTCATCATTCTCCGAGATTTTAAATTTCCTCCAGGGTTTGGGACGGAGGTGTGTTTGGGGGGTTTTTGAGGGAACACCAAAACAAGATGCATGCATCATGACCGTTCCCCCAATCAAGCAGATGGCGTTTTCATGTTGTTCGTACTCCCTGGGGCCCCTGTACTCTCTGTGCAACACAGAAACCCAAAAATGAAAAACCCATTTTAAGAAAAAAGAAAAACAACTTGGGCAACTTTTCAACGGGCAATTTTTTGATTTGAAGATTGGCGCTTCATAACAAATGCATTTTAAACCATCCTATCTTACCGGGGCTCATTTTCATTCCCTACATGACCATACAGCTAATGAAATAAGAAAATTGGTTTTTGGATGGCGGGCTTCCACCATGCATGAAAAATGTTTTGGGAAAAGTATGTGCGAAATTTGAGCGACACGCATCAAAAATTTGTTAAAAATCAAACCCTGATGCCGATTGTTGTTTGGTAATATTGTAACATATGCCCACACCAACTCTTTTGGGAAATGGGAAATAACCATGCGTCCCCCTACCCCGATGAAGAGTAGCCCCCCTCCCAGCCCTCGGGAAATGGCGGCAATAAACACGTCCTTTCTACACACAACCTTTTGGTCCCCCAAATGTTCCCTTCAACCCCACGAGCATCAAACATGTGTCAGAAATGTTATGTTCAGAAAACAACGGCAAGCGATCGCAAAACGTAAGTTTTTTGCTTTGCGTATAAAAAACCAAAACCAATCGACCCTTTTCCAATTTCGTTTGTCTACTCCGCCCCCAAAAACCTCTGATGCCACGTCGACGGCCCCGGGTTCCCGCAACTTACAAAGAACTTCGTAGTCGTAACTTCTCGTTGATAAATTGGTTTTTTTTATGTGGCGAACCCTTGCTTCACTTGAAGTGGGGAAGGGACTGGTGCAAAGGAAAACAACCCCTTTTTATCCAAAGAAGAAATCAGAAAAAAATTACCCGGGGTTTCAGTGGTACAGATCACCGGGCTGCCCCACAGCAAAACCCCGTTAAAGGGGAACAAAGAGCCTAAAAAGGGGAAGGGGGTAAACTTCAGCCACACGCAGACCTTATGTTTAGACCCCCTTTAAAGGGGACGTGCCACCCCAGGGAAAAAGGGGGCATCCCTCCCAGGGGGGACAAAAGGGAGAGAAATTTTAAATTTTTGGGCGCTTCTGAGGGGGACGCAAAAACCGGGAGCTCTATAAACTTTTTCACGTTTAGGGACCCAAAGTAAAACAAGGTTTTGCCAGATACATCTTCCTGGCGTGGGAAAAAATCTGGGGGAAACCTTCACGGGTTTTCTCACGGACCCCCGAAACGGGTCAAAAAATGGGGGTCCCCGGAAATTTAAAAAAGAAATAGTGGGGGACAGAATCGTCGCGGGAAAAGTGAATCCGCCAACATCAGGAAAACTCCTCCCGGGGGTGACCCCCCTCACTATGGATACCCTCGAAATGGCACCGCTTTTAAACGACAAGCAACATTGGGTCCATGGCATCCCCAAAAAGACGAACTGCATCAGCCCTATTGCAGCCATCAAAAAAAGGCTCCCCAAACAAAAAGAGAATCCCAGCCAAATAGGTATAAAAAAACGGGCCCACTACAAAGCAGAATCGGAGGCACTATGCCAGACAAGCGTGCCCTGATAGGGCCGAGGCCCCACTATTGCCAAAAAAAAAACCTTTATAAAAGCTATCCCGAAAAAAAAAAAAGGATAAGGAGCAATCCACCTCTCAAAGAAGAGAGTGCGAGGCACACCTTTGTACATCGACCCCATGGGGGGACTGTAAACACCTGACCTCTTTGTAAAAAATCCATTGAACCGGGAATCCATACAATTCAAAATCGAACCGGGCCATAGCGTCTTCCTCTGCCAAATAAAGCAAGGGAAAAACCCCCTCCTTCCACAAAACGACCCACGTCTGTACAGCTAAGGGACAGTCCCTGCGTGGGGGACCATATCACTAAATCGCTTACAAAGAAAGAACCATTGAAAAAAAGGGTTTTTGTCATCGCCAAAACCTGCCATCCCCAACCAGTGCTGGGGTCTGGGGCCCTGAAAGGATCTAGGCATTGTCCAATTGCTTCTGTCATCAAAGGCCCCCCCAATGCCCAAAGAATCAGCTTTGTACAAACAGGCTTTATGGCCTTGGATCATTTGGGGGGAAAAGTAAAAGTACCATCAGCCTGACCCCGACATTGTCACCCCCAAGGGTGTTCCAAAATCCCTGAAGGAAAAGTGAAAAAAGGAATGGATTCGAATGGAAAAGAGGTGTCACCCACAAATTTTTCAAAAACCATACTGGGTCAACTCTTGTCATGTCGAAAGCCAAATGGCCACTGGGATTTTTTTGGACCAAAGCCCCAAACACAGTTTATCAGGGCCTCATCCCCTGCCCGCTAGAAGAGCTTTGGCCAAAATCCCAAAACCAATATTTCAGCAAAGGTGCCAAACCGGGATACTGGCAACTAAAGCTGACAGAGCAATCGCACTTTGCCCACATTAAACCTCCTTGGGGAGTTTCTTTTCCGGAACTTCCCTTTTGACTTGTAATCCCCAAATGGTTCCAAAGGAAAATGGATGAACTTTTGAAGGAATACCTGGCGAACAGCGCTCTGATACATCATCTTTTGGGAGCCACCAGGGAGAAACCCCCGATGAAAACCTGAAAACCCCCCCCAAAGGAGCCACCAAAGAATCTAAGCTAAACCCTGAAAGCGCCCATGGGGCACAAAGGTTAAATATTTCGGACACTATCACAGTTTAAAGGGCCCAAAAACCAAGCTTCCAAAGTCAAACCCATTGTGAACATGCCACCCCTCAGAGAAACAGACCCCCAAAGTCAAAGCCATTGTGAACATGCCACCCCCTACAGAGAAAAAGGAACTCCAAACTTTTTGGGGCATGATCACAACCTCAGCAAGTTTGCCCCACAGCTCTCAAAATCCAAAACCAAAGAGAGCGGAGGCCCGACGTCGATTCCCAAGGGGGGATGCCCCCAGCAGGAGCCTTTTGAGAAAAAAAAGAATGATCTAAAAAAGCCTGTCCTTGCCTTCTTTCCCCTTCAAACCGCAACACTGCAGGGACGCACCCGCATGGCTCGGAGCAAAATCTACTTCAAGACGAAAAAACCCAGTCCCCTTTGTTCCAAAGTTGCCCACCACTGAGCAACATTTTCCCCCAGAAGAAAAGGAACTGTACGCAATGCTTGGTGCCGTCTTTTTCCCAGTACATCTATGGGGGCAACTGGCCATCCGATCACAACCCCGGAGCCCATTATGAAAAACCCCCTACCACCGCACCCCCCAGGTTTCAGGTATGCTCCCCCAACTACAAAATACGACATCAAATCGTACACTTTCCCCGGGCGGACCTCCCTGTGGCCGACATGTCCCAAAAAACATCCCCCGCAGACCCTGAAGACACCACGGGTGAGGACCGGTTTTCCAAAGCCCCATGCTTCATCGGGAAACCTCCAGTCAGTGTGAAAAAGGAAGGAACGCATGGAACCCAAAGAAGACCAAGAATGTGCCAGTTAAAAGATTAACCCCAGCGGGTTTTGGCCGAAGCGGGAAGCGATGCCACCCCAGCCCTTGAATTTTTGGAATTTCGAAAGTTTTCCATATCGTGGCATTTTTTTAAAAGGGGGGCAGAATTCTCTCGATCTTTCTATGCCCCGAAGATGCGGGAAAAATCCATGCAGGAATTGGCATCGAGAAATAAAATGCAGAACCCGACAAATATTTTTGGGCCAAGTAACATCTGAAATCCGCAGATGGAAACTCGTCCGCCCGCTTTCCCCAAAACCCCTTTTCCCCCCAAAGAACCCCCCTCTTGCCCCATGCCACCCCCTATCGCCCTTGGCAAAAAGGTTGCCACAGCCCATTCTATGAACGAAGACTTCCCCTTTCCCTGTCGTACCCCAGCAGATATGAGGTTGACGAACGCCATCTACCACCTCAGCACCCTCAAAAAGAAGCTGTCACCCCTTTGCCCGCCCGGGATCTGAAATTTCATCAGTGACAATGGACCACAGTCGCTGCTGGAGTTTTTTCAGATTTTGCAAAGGCCTGGGGCTTTTTGACATAAATCAAGCCCCAGAAGATCCGCAATCAAAAGGACTGCAGAGAAAACGCCAAACAATCATGGGATGAGGACAAACCAAAGCTGATAGATGCAGTCCACTTTGATATCCTGAAAACCCCTAAACATGGACAACCCGGGATCCACAAAGTCCTCATGGGCCGCCAGTAGGCCGGTCGCCAGCCACTCAAACCCCAAACTGGGCCCCAAAAAAATCCGCCCTGGAGATGTCATGACCAAAGCCAGCAGTGCAACAGACAAGAACGTCATTACAATCGTCCCCCCCACCCCCTTCCCAAAGAAGTGCGGGGGACCAGGGCCCTTTGTTCAGCTAGCAGAGGCCAAAAGGGGAGCCCCAAGATTTCCCTGGCAAAACCCCCCCTTCTTTCATAGTGCGGCACAAACGGCGCCAATACCGAAGGACCGCTTTCCTGAAACCCAAACCCAAACCGGCGGTACCCGAAATTCCCGCACCCCGGGCACCCCCAAAATCCCCGCCCCCACAAAAGTTCCCCTCTGTCACCCTCATTCTTTCGGTTTCCCCGCCCATTATTTGTAACCTGTGTAAGTTTTTTTGCAGCTTAGCAATTCTCTTAAACAAAGGGGAGTAACTAGCCCTCCCCAAAATCATTTTTAAATGGGAATAACCCTGCGTCCCCCACCCCCGAATGCAAGAGTGCGGCCCTTCCCCAGCCCTCTGGGAATATGGCTGAGCAATAAAAAAGTGCTTTTTACACCAACTCTTGGGCCCCCATTTTTCCCACAACCACGAGCATAAAACAATAATGACAAAAAGTTTATTTTTGTCAGGGGAGTCCCCGCCAAAACAAATTTGTTGGTTGTCGTAAGTACAACTGAAACTTTTTTTTGCCCCCCGGCCGCCCAAATTTAGTAAAGGTTACGTTTGCTCAGTTTTTTTCTTTTTTTTAATTTACACCAACCCCATGAAACCCTACCCTGTTACATTTAATGTTTTTTTAATAGTACCCTTATTTGCAAACGTTGAATTATTAATCCCCCCATGTTACATATTGACGTGTTTTATACTGTCATTATTTGCAATTGTTGATTAACCACCCTTTGCAGAACTTCATTTTCTCTTGGGCCCGTAACTGCACTGGGCCTTTTTTTTTTTTGGACATGTTGTATTGGCAAAAATCCAGTTTAAAATTATTTCCTTTCTACAACATTCCCCTTTTTTTGTTATTTTATCCTTTTGACCAACTTTTTTACTTTTTTAAATACCCATAATAGCTTGTTTGGGGGATCACCAATCGATTTTTTTAGACGTAAAAGTTGATGGGGCGCTCTTGTTTTCTTCTTCAACCGCCCCTTTTTATCAATGTGTTTACGAAGATTGTTGCATGTTTTCAGAGACTGGGGAACGCCTTGTTGTTGGCTTTTTAACGTTGACGGCTCTGTGCGTTTTGCCCCCCATGGAACCCAAAACTTAGGAAAAGAGTTTATCAGAAGTTAAACACCCCGGGACAATATTGTTTCAAAAAAACTTCTGTTTTTGTTTCTAGCTTCAAGGGTATTATGCCTGTTTATATGTGATCTATTAAAAATTACCTATTTTCCCCCTGTTTTTTTCGTTTTTTTTTTAATTCCCCATTTCTTCCCTTTTCCCAAACAGTGCTTTTAAGAAGGGCTAGATTTAACCAAGCTAAACTAGGGTATTAGAAATTTCGGGAAATTTGTAGCCCAAAAGAAATAAAGCATAAAAAGGGAAGAAAACACACATTATTTCAGGGTTTTTTTCATATAAAATTTGTTGTGGGGAAAATGAGGTTTGAAAAAGATTTCATCATCTTAGGCCCACAGCATTTTTTCCCCCCTTAAAACCCAAACAATTTAAATTTAAAAAACACATATATTTTAAATTCAAAAGAGGGAATATGACAAAAAAATTTGAAAAAAAAAATGTTATGAGAGAAAAATGAAAGATAAGGAAAAAACAAAAAAAAAAAAAAAACCCCTATAGAAGACCGCACACACAAATAGGTCAGGCATCACACAATGTTGTCATTTCCCCCTTTCCTAATTCATCCCAGTTTCGGTCCCCTGTTTTAATGGGAGTTTCTGTTGAAAAACATTGGTTTAATACATAAAAGGAATTTCTGAGGATGGATAAAGAAATTTAAAGTAATGTAAAAAAAATGTTAACTTACAGGTTTTTTCAAACCTGCCTTGACCCTTTACGCCCCACTGGGGAGTTTTTCGATTTTTTTTCTTCTGAACAACTCTTTCAGCTTCGCCTTTGTCCCCTTCTCTTTAGGGGCTGGCTCATCTTTACTTGACTGCACTGCAAAAATTTTTAGGTTATTGAACCTTCAAAGGGGCAGTAAAAATCCCATATTTAAATTTTGTAAATCAGTATTTTCAAATTTTAAAAAAAATTAATTTTGCATAATTTCATCAAGTAAAGTATTTTACATTCTTTTGTAAAAACGGAACTAAAACAAAATTCGATATGTTTTTAAGTATTTTTTTGCTCTAGTAAAGAAAATAATTTGATGATTCTTAAACTGTTATTTAGGGACCTGTGGGTGTGAAGTCTGTAGTAAGCGTAAGGTAAGAAGGGGCAAGAATTTTTTAGTTTAAAAAAAAAAAAAGATAGCAACAGGTTTTTTGAGTTTTGGGCAAAATCAATATTTAATTTTGTAGAGTAGGTATTATGTGTCCTATCATTTGTATCAGTTCAGTTTTGTGTGTCTGTGTAGTGGTAGTGTTTTTAAAATGTTGGGAAAGCACTTAACATTTTTTGTCTGTGTGTGACTGTTCCCGAAAAAACACACACACAACCCCAACACACACACAACACACCACCACACAACAACACCCCCCACACCCACACAAACACACTACAAGACACACACCACAACACACACTATGTAGACAGACAGATTGCAAAAACAATAGAGGATATTTTCCCTAAAAGCTTCCCTTTCCCGGGGGTTACTGGAACAGCCATGTCATGGGAAAGATGCCCCGTGTGAAAAAGGAATTTTTACCCTTTCTTCAACTTGAAAATTGAGAACCCTTTTGCCAATCCCAAAACGTTCTGGAAATTTTTTTTTTGTTTACCCCCTTTTTTTTTGCAAAGCAAAAAATTTTTTTTAAAAAGGATGTGGGGGTTTTTCTTTAAAGACGGAATAGAATTGTGTGTGATGTGGAAAGCCCAACCCGCTTTACCCGGTGAGTCCAATGAAAAAACCCCCACTGGGGCACAACCAAGAAGCAACTGAAAATGGCATTAATCATTACACCTAAAGAAAGGGGCATTTTTCTTTCATCCTTATCACACATTTTAAATTTCTGCCAAAAACAATCAGAGACTATTGTCTTCATAAATGCCTTGTTTGGGGTGTTGCATGCACTGTGCTGGTTTTGTGTTGTTGTGTGTGTGTGTGTGTGTGTGTGTGTGTGTGTGTTGTGTGTGTGTGTGTGTGTGTGGTGTGTGTGGTGGTGTGTGTGTGTGTGGTTGTGTGGTGCGTGCGGTTTCGTGTGGTGTTTGTGGCGCGCGGGTGTGTGGGGATTGTGTTGTGTGTGAGAGAGAGAGAGAGAGATCTGGGGTGGAAGTTAACACAAAAAAACCCCTTCCTTCCCTTTCCCTCTTTCCCCCCCCTAATTGATTGCTTCAATAAAATTTTATGAATTCAAGCTTATAGCGGATGGGTAAAATGTGAGTGGGGGGTGCATGTGTTGTGAGACAATGAAAGAGAGAACCTAAAAAAGAAAGTTTTCACAAAATTACTTCTTTCCCCTCCCCTCCCGCTCCGTTAAGATTTTTGGTGTTTTTAAACTCGCCTACCCCCCTTTCCGTCCCCCCACAACCCAAACAAGTTATGAAAACAAGAAAGAAGAGATGAGAGATGATAAAAATGATGGTGATGTCTAACCTACTGGCCTGATTTTGGTCGTGCCGAGATGTAAGTACTTTACAATCAGTGAATTACCCGGTCTCTGCTTTATTTATAAGCTATCTACCCGTGTAGAGCTTGGTCCCAAAATCTTGATTACTCAGCATTTTTTCATTTTTTTTCCATTTTCCCTAATCAGACATAAAATCAAGTACAAAAAGTAACAAGTCAGTCTCAGAGTCATTTATTGGTCGAACACTGTTTTTTTTCCCCCAAAAAAAAGCCCTCATATCAATTTTTGTTTTAAAAAGGGGTGCATTTATTTTCCCGTTTTTACCCCTCAAAATCAGTAATTACAGAGTGCAATGTTCTAAATGTGTTTGCAGGGCCTCCCTCAATTTTATATGTACAGTCAATCTCTAAGAACTATATTTGTATTACAATATTAGAGAACAGGGAAAAAGGGGGATTCTGGGTCCCCTCTCAACCAACCGGGGGGATCCCGAATGCCCCCTTTTTTTGTTTCGATAATAACATTTAATAACCAAAAAATAACGATTTCTACAAACAACATAGGTAGGGTTATTCTTTTTTTAAAAACTAATTTCTAAAAATTTCGATTTCAGTTTTTGCTTAATCCCTTTTTTTTTTCCCATCATTTTTAATAACATCATTTTTAAAACCCACACACACACACCACACACCACCAACACGCACAGCACCGCACACACCACACAACAACACCACAACACTACACAGCACGCCGCCACGCATGCACACGGCGCTGTCGCACACTACCAAACGTACATGCACACTGTCACACACTTCGGACTAACACAAAACGCATGCTGTACACACGAAGCACATAATTAAAAAATACGCGCGCGCGCGTGCACACATACAACATACGCGCGCGCGCGGCCCCACCCCCCCCCCACACACACAACACACAACCAACCCACCACACACACACACACACACCCACACCACACACACACACCACCACCCCCACACACACACCCCCCCCCCCCCAAACACACCCCCACCCACACAACACACACAACAAAACACACACACACACCACCCCAACCCACAACAACAACACACAACACACCAACCAACACCACACACACACCAAGCACGAATGGTTGGGACGGACAGATAGAAAACAGCGCAGGCCCAGCGTTTTTTGCAACGTTTTTCTCCCCATGTGGACCAAAAAAAAAATAACCCCGCCCCCGAGCTTACTGCGTTTTTTCTTTCCCTGGCCCGTGCGCCGCGGGCAACTTGCCCATTTTGCATCAGCAAATTTCTCGAACTTTCTTTCTGCTCGTCAACATACCCCGCGGCAAGAGCCCGGATTTTAGCAATGGGTTCCAATGGAGACGGCGTTTTTTGTTTACAGAGGGAAAAACTTGTTGTTATGGAGGATAAATTTTCAATACCCCAGGGTTATGGCGGAGTAATTTAAACAAAAGAAAATAGGTGGGCATGTTTTTTCCCTTGTAAGCCAAAGGCAGTATTGCTTTTTTTGGGAAAGGGGGGGGAAAAAAAAAAACGAGAAAATAACATTTAAGAACTACACAGTCTTGAAAGCTTGTTGATTCAAGAAAAGTTTTGAAAAAGATTTGGGCAAATTTCTGAAGAGATGTTATGGGTTTTATAAACTTTTGACGTTGACGAAATGATTCCCTTCTACAAAATGGTGCCTTTACTAAAACTTGGCGAAAGAAAAAAACCATCCATATGCTTTATTATGGGGCACTGCCCCGAAAAGGCACAACAATGTTCAAAGATCAAAACCAACTAGACATGGCGTTTATTTTTTTCGAACAAACGAAATTTAAAATCATATGCAAGAAAACGAGTGTGAGTTAAAAAACATTTTTTTTATTGTCAAAATTTCACAACCTTTCATCACCATCATGATTTGTTTGCCAAACGAAATTGATCACAAAGTACTTGCGAAAAATGATGAGAAAACTTTGGCAAAATTGATCATTTCGTTAGTCACCCAAAAGAAAGGGGGGGGTATGGGTGGCGCCATATTCCCAAAAAGCCCAAAAGTTCAGCGCAGGGTACTAACTGGCGATTAAGAGCCCCAAAAAAGCCTCCAAAACCAATTGCCAAAGGGTCCCAAGCCGGGTGAAAAAAAAGGAGGGGGTTTTGGTATAAACTTTTTTAGGCGAGAAGGAAAGTATAAAAGAAACTCTTTGTTTGGGAGGAACCTTGTATAACTGCCTTTTTTAGCGCATGGCTAACAGGGTGTGTGGTGCTTGTAATAGGACATGCCCCTTTTTACTAGATTAAAATCGCAAATCCTTTTAAATGTGTCAAAAATGCAGGGTGCCTGTTTGGGTTTTGTTAAGAGTATGAAACTACCAAGCCCCCAACTGGGGCAAACGTATCCCCTGCCCTTTGCATAGTTAAAAAATCGCAAATCCTTTTTAAAGTGTCAAACGTGCATGGGCGCCTTTTTGGTCTAGTTTAAAAAGTAGTGAAAAAAAAACCAAACCCCTAACTGGGGCAAACGGCATGGATGCCCCCTTTGGCCTGGTTTGCCAAACAACTAAAAGCAGTTATTTCTGTGCGGCTGAAATGATAACAGATGTTTTTGGGGCCCTTTCCAGTTCCCCTTGACATTTTAACGCCTTTTTACCTTTACCCACCAAGTCACTTTTAAGTTCTTAACTCAAGTCCCCCCAAATCACTTTTAAATTCTTAATCAAGTACCCCCCGACTTCTAAATTCTTACCAAGTCTCCCCCGTCCCCCAAGTTTTCTCAAGTCAACCCAAATTTTAACTAAGTATCCCCTAAGAAACCAATTTTATTCAGTTATTTATAATTATCAAAAAAAAACAAATTTGTTGTAACTTAATAGAGATGTTAAAATGACAACACGCCTCAAAAAAAAGGTCATCGTTTAGGATGTTTTTCTTAACCCCCTTGGGGTAATTGTAAAGTTTAGTTACTAAACTCCGGCCCCTCAAATGAAAAAAATCAGTGTTGTGTGTTTGTGTGTGTGGTGTGTGGTGTGGGGTGTGTGTGGTGTGTGTGTGTTGTGTGTGTGGGGGTGTGGGGTGTGTGTGTGTTGTGTGTGTGTGTGGTGTTTCAAATTTCCCCAAAGGGGAATTGTAAATTTATATACTAAACAGGTAGGCCTAATTGTAAAGTTTAGTTAAATAAAACTCACGGGCCCCCCAATGAAAAACATACGGGTGTTTTTACATAACCTCGATGCGTGAGTGAAGAACCCCCAGCTAAACTCTAAGGGCACTCCCTTTTTAATTTGTCCTTTTTTCACGGGGCTTACTCAGTCCGACACGTTCTGCACGCCATGTTGATTCTGATCATGGTCAGCAATTTTTTTTCACTGACCGGGATTCCCGAAATCTCGTCTCAGCGCCCA
>JAFLJL010014186.1:187764-195264 GCA_018398815.1 Conus ventricosus | reverse complement strand
TCACAGTAGGAGACTTGGAGAGGGGATTGGCGCCACCAAGGATTAACCTAAGCCCACAGAAAAGTCATGAGAGATACAACCATAGCCAGAAACATCCCGGGATCGGCCGGGCCCGGGTTCCCCAAACGACCGCGCTTCCCACTGACAAGCACCAGGGTGGAAGTGAAAAGTCTCTACGGGGGCAAAGACATCATCCCAAGCTGCCACTGAGAAAATTACCATTGGAACCTGGAATGTTCGTACACTCCATCATGGGGGCAAAGTAAAAGAACTAGAGCACGAGCTGAGAGGGTTCCCAAATGGGACATTGTGGGTATGTCGGAAGTAAGTGGACAGGCTTTGGAGAAGCAATCACAGAGGAAGGACACAAGATGTGGTACAGTGGCGAAGAGTCACTACATGAAAAAAAGGCGTAGCTTTCATCGTACGCAAAAAAAATCACTGGATGCATCTTGAGCTGCACACCTGTTAACAGCAGAATCATCAGCATTCGTGTGTCAGCCAAACCAAAGAACTCAACATCATACAGGTGTATGCTCCAACTACCAGCCACGAAGATCAGGGCGGTGGAAGAATTCTACGAGAAAGTAGAAGACACCATCAGAAAAGCCCCCAAAAAAAGACATCATCATAGTTCAGGGGACTTCAACGCCAAAGTCGGCCCAGATGCCTACAAATACTGGGCTGGAAACAGTGGGCCCAATACGGCACAGGGGAAACAAGCCTTCTGAGTTTGCCTGCACCCAACGGCTCACCATTGCCAACACCCTTTACCCCCACAAACTGTCAAGAAGAACAACCGGGCATGCGCCAAACCGGAATGACCCACAACCAGATCGACTTTGTCCTCACTCCACGGCGCTTCAAATCAAGCATCAATAAAGCAAAGCCGAAGACATACCCCGGAGCTGATATAGGCAGCGACCACGATCTCGTGCTGCTCACAATGAAGATCAAATTGAAGAAAAAGTACCAAGCTGCGCAGGCCACGCATCAAGTTTGACCTGGAGAATTAAAAGACCCAGAGATAGAAGAGGCATTCCAGGCACAGCTCTGGGGGGGGGTTTCGCGGCACTCAACCTCCTGGACAATGACATCAACGACCTCACAAACAGCTTCAATGAGGCAGTCTGCAAAACAGCAGAGGAGGTTTACTTGGTCGACAGAGAAAGAAACACCAAGCATGGATCTCAAACGACATCCTTGACCCTGCGACAAAAGAAGATCACTGAAAAAAACGAAAAATTCCAGCCCTGAACAAGCCGCACAGTATCGAAAAACCAACAAAACCTTGTAAAGAAGGAAAATGATTGAAGCCAAAGAACAATGGATCAATAATCAGTGCGAGAACATAGAGAAAGGCATGGAAAAGGGAAACAGCAAACATGCCTTCACCACACTGAAAAACCTCACCAAGACGCAGCAAAACAGATCGTCAGTCATCGAGGATACCTCAGGCGAGCTGCTGACAGAAAGCTCCCGCTGTTTTGAACAGATGGACACGTACTGCCAAGAACTTTACAACTACCCTATACAGCCAGACGACAGTCTGTTTGAGGGGGACTCAACACCATCAAAGGGAATCCCCCACCACTACCAGTGATGAGAGAAGAAGTGGAAGAAGGGCCCTCGGCAGCCTTCCGGCAGGGAAATCACCTGGAGCAGACAATATTCCAGCAAGCTGCTCAAACATGGAGGGAAGGAATTGGTCACTCTAGTAACATCGATTTGTCAGAAGATCTGGGAGACAAAACAGTGGCCCACAGAATGACTCAATCACTCATCATCCCCCTGCCCAAAAAGGGAAATCAACGCCAATGCCAGAACTACAGAACAATAAGTCTCATTAGCCACACCAGTAAAATCATGCTCAGAGTCATCTTGAATCGACTGAAGAAAGAGGGGGAAGAACACCTGGCGGAAGAACAAGCTGGATTCGGGCAGGCAGAAGCACAGTAGAACAGAATCTTCACCTGCCGGATACTGATGGAGAACATTCTGCAACATCAGGAGACCTGTTCCACAACTTCATTTGACTTTAGGAAACGTTTGACAGGGTTGGCACAAGGGTCTGTGGCAGGTGCTCGAAAAGTTTGGCATAGAGGAGGTCTCGTCGAACCATCCAGGCACTGTATAACACCGCCAGCAGCGCAGTCCTCCTCAAACAACCAGATAGGGGACTACTTCAAGAAACCACAGTTGGGGTCCGTCAAGCTGCCTGCTATCTCCCGTACTGTTCAATCTCTTCCTGGAAAACATCATGCGTGAAACCCCCCATGACTTCCACTCCACTGTCTCCATCGGAGGAAGAATCACAATAATCTGAGTTCGCAGATGACATCGACCTGATGGAGGCAGCAACGAAGAACTACAAGACCTGACAAAGAGACTGAAGAAAGGGCAGTTTCATATATGGAATGGAAGTGAGCACAGAAAAAAGCAAAGTCCTGGTCAACAGCACAACCAACACCCATGCTGAAATCTACATGAACGGACAAAAGCTTGAAGAAGTGGGCGCTTTCAAATACCTTGGCGCCACTCTCCACCAAAGACGGTTTGCTCTGCAACAGAAATCAAGACCAACTAGCGATCGCAACAGCAGCAATGGCAAAGCTAAACAAGACGGAAGAGCAGGGAGATCAGCTTTCCTACAAAGATGAAGCTGTACAAGTCCCTGGTGCTGTCCATCCTGCTGTATGGCTGCGAAAGCTGGACCATGACAGCAAGACCCCCAAGAGAATCCAGACGTTGAAACTAAATGCTTCAGGGGCTTTGCTCGGGATCTCTTGGGAAGACCGGAAGACAAACGACCTTGTGAGGAGCCAAATAACATCACTTGCAGGCCCCCAAGGAACCCCTCTTGGCAACAGTCAAGAAGAGGAAGCTGTCGTGGTTCGGGCAACCATACGCCCACAATTCACTGCCCAAAACAGTCAATCCAGGGCACGCTGGAAAGGGAGCAGACGAAGGGACGACAAACCAAATGCTGGGTGGACAACATCAAAGAATGGACCAGGATGGATGGCCCCCACGCTGATGCGACAGGCAAGGGCCCGGCCGGGTGGCGGTGCCCTGGCTTCGAGAGTGTCTCCCCTCTCTCCTCTACGGGCCCCCTCATGGGCAAGAGAATGAGATAATGACCGCCTGTAATAGCCATCAAACCCGTGTACTTATTGCAAATCCTAAGGCTGTTATAACGCCGCTAATGTGACAAAACCTTGCTCTCTAAACAGTGTTCGTATTTTGTTTTCCTAGCGTTGCGTCTTCATATAAAATTTTTTCAATAGTTTCTCCCTTTTTCTATTCACTTGATTCGTAATTGGTCTCGGTTAGTAGTTAGCACTTTTTAGTCTTGCTGACTTTCTTCTTGCTCAAATTTTTTAGTCTTTGGGCTATTTCTTTCTTTAAAACTCACGGCCCTACGATGCGGTCGTCAGTCTCAGCGAGTTTTTCTTTTTCTCTTTTTAATGCTCATCTAGTTCACCTAGTTTTGCTACATTGTTTGTTAATTCGCCTTTAAAGTACGATCAAGGGCTAATAATTCTCTCTCAGTAAATCCTGTTTCTTCAGGGAGTTCTGCTACTGTATTTCTTACTTCGTCCACTGTTTGAATTAAATCTTCATGTGGCGTGGTTTGTATTTGGTTATCTGTTGGGGAGTTTTTTGTTGTGTGTTTTGAACATTAGCAACTTCATCCGGACCTAATTTTGGTTCAGTAAACCCAAAGGCGATTCTGCTCGCTTACACGGAGCCTTTGTTTAATTGTAGTCATGCCTACAAACTTTGATGCGTCTCGTTTATCCGTAAGCGGAACACGTTCTCCTTTGGCGTTTCTAAAATACAAATGGTTATCTTTTAGTTCAAAATCATCAAGGTAAATAGTTTCGGGAGGTTCTAGTTCTAAACTTTGGTATAATGATCTGACCTTATCTTCTGTTAATTCACGCCTTTGCGCCCCCTTAATTCATCCTGCAATGGGGCGCTGAGCGGTGCTGTGTCAAAGGAGTCCTTTCATCCATGTCGGCGTCTCCAAGATCACTAATATAATAATCTTCTTCACCTCCAATTTCTGCCATGTTTTTAAATAATTAACTTTTTATTTTGTTTTATAAAAATGTCACAAGTATATGGCTCGATTCTTGACCCGCATAGAAGACTGAAAGAACCCCGTGGCGTGAAGGGAAATAAACGGAATATTACTGTTCCAAATAATCCATCTACTATTGATGCAGATCAAATTCTTACTGTTAGATTTCCAGACCTACCAGGAGCGGATGATTTGATTGTGCCAGGCTCTGCGCGGCTTACTTTCAAAATAGAACTCGCTTCAACAACAGACCAAACCAGAACAGTTGTCCAGAATTTGGGACGGGCAATCGTTAAGAAAATTTCTGTAAAACTTGAGGCCTCGAGGGGCAAGAAGTATTTTCTTTAAACAATGCAGACATATTTTTAACCTATTCTGATCTATGGCTAACCGCGAATGAAAGGGAAGATCTTGCGTTTCAAGGAATCGGCAATGAAGAAGCACTAAAACTTAGAATAGGCGCCGAACTCGCCTCAGGTGCTAAAAGCAGCAAAAAGGCTTTAGCTGTAAGTTATGCGTATGGTAATCGCTTTTCCATTCCCTTAGATTTTGAGTTGTTAAAAGCGCATGCGCCATACTTTCAAGGGGCATCAAAAGACACCGAAGCAAAGTACAGCATTTCTGGCATCTCTTTAGAGTTTGATGTTGTTAGCAACTCTAATTTAGCAAGGCTGATTGAGCAACAATATGAGTCACAATTAGTAATATATTACGAAAACGTGCGTCATCATTCAACATATCCTAAAAGCAGGCAGACGCTATATGGAATTTTAATCTTAGTGTCGCAGTAAAATCGCTTAAAGTATTTTATTGCTGTGTGAAGATGAAGAACCATTCGCAAGAGCAAGTGAAAAGTTTTTTAATCCAAAAATAACGAAAGTGCAATGTACAATTGATGGTAGTCCTAACCAAATCTACGCTAGCGGGATTAGACCTTATCATCATTTTGACGAAATAAGAAAATTGTTTGGGGGTGGAGGGGCCGAAGTCCAACAGAAGACCTTGCGTCTAAAGATCTACACCTTCACAGTGTTAGGCTTGATGATTATTTAACATCAAAATACGGTTTATGGATTGACCTAAGGTCAACAGAGGATAATCAGTTGCATGGAAGTGGGAGAACGGTTAAAGACGTAAACATTCAAATTGAGAAAGAAAAAGAAGCCGATAAACCGCTTAATGTACATTTGTTTTTATTAATTGATGCACAGCTGAATATTGAAAAGAAAAAATTAAAAGATACAGAATACTAAATTATTTTTTCATTTTTAAAAAAGCATGTCTGTTCAAGTTTATCCAAATGTGCCTACAGCACCGGAGTCGCCAAGAGAAGATAGTAGAACCCCCGGCATAAAAACCTTCAGATTAACAAACCCTTACACAAATGCAACAAAAACTAGAGCAAGACCTTTCAAAATACAGCAAAGCCAAACAAAGGTATTCTGCTGCCTTTAATGCTGTTACATAATGTTAATACTGGAGCTTCAACTATAAGTGCTGCATCAGCAGGAACGAGTGTTGGCCTTTTAGCATCGGGCATAGGCGCACCCGCAGCTTTGCCTCTAGGCGGTTTGTCTTTAGCTCTTGGCCTGTGTTCATTAGCTGTAGGTGCTGCTAGCAAAAAAAATAAATAAATAAATAAACTCCAAAAGCCCCACAGATATAGTTCAACTAATAACAGCTAAACTTAGTTCCTTCAAGCTGATTATAAATAAGCACTAGCTGACTCAAACATCACGGATGAAGAATTTAATCGTTTACAGGCCGATTTTGATGACTACAAAAGACAAAAGTTTGATCTTCAAAGAAAGGCGAGGACAAGTTTTTCTCAACAGCCAGACCCCGAGCAGATAAAAAAAGGAATGTTTAAAAAAAAGTAAACGAGACATTAAACTCTGTTCTAAACAGCTCACATTAACAACGCCAAAGGGTGTTTATACTTTAGTTTATGAGTCTAAACACAAAAAGACCATCCATATTGATTAATTATTTTTTTGATTTAAATAAATATTTTGAGTTAGAAAAGAAACTCAGCATGGATAAGATATATGAAGGCCCAGACGAATTGTTTGAAGCAATGCAAGAAGATTTATCAAGAGCACTGAATGATATTGATTTACTTACTTACTTACTTAATCCTCTTCGCTCCATCGGGAGCATAGGGCCTTCACTGCAGATTTCCAGCGTGTGCGGTCTTGGGCTGCCCGCTTTGCCTCACCCCAGGACAGCTTGATGGAACTCAGCTCGCTGTTCAGCGTCCTACGCCAAGTTGTCACTGGGCGGCCTCGCTTTCTCTTTCCTTGCGGGTTCCAATCCAGTGCCTGCCGTGCGATGTTGTCCGGGCCTCGGCGTAGGATGTGTCCGATCCACTTCCACTTTCGGATTCTGATGGTGTCTCCGATTGGTCTCTGATCTGTCTGGCGCCATAGCTCCTCATTTGCAATTCTGTCAGGCCACCTGATGCGAAGGATCCGCCGCAGGCATGTGTTGATGAAGACCTGCAACTTGCGCTCCAGCCCTTTGGCGAGTCTCCAGGTCTCCGAGCCATACAGCAGCACAGGTCTTACATTGGTGTTAAACAGTCTCAGTTTGGTGTGAAGACGGACGTTTGCGCTCCTCCAGATGGGCTTGAGGGTGGTGAAAGCAAATCTTGCCTTGGTTATTCTGGCCCTGATGTCATCATCAGTACCTCCTGTCTTGTTGACAATGCTTCCTAGGTTTTTCTCAACATCTTCTATCTGTTTTCCCCCTAGGCGAATTGCTTCAGCCTGGCTTGTGTTGGCTCTCATGGTCTTTGTCTTCTCCGCGTTGATCTCCAAGCCAGTGTTACTGGCTGTGCTGCGGAGGCTCTCGGTCTTCTTCTGCATGTGGTGGAGGGTGTGGGTCAGCAAGCTGATGTCGTCCGCGAAATCCAGGTCCTCAAGTTTCTGCATGAGTGTCCACTGGATCCCGCATAGAAGTCATTAATCCAGCAAACGTACAGGCAAGTGTTGCTCATGCTATTTCTCAAGTTCCGGGTAAACTAACAATAGACCCACCAGTTAAAGTAATGTTAGCTGTTTTAATCGACTATATAACAATAAATGAAGAAAATCTAGAAGTCTGGGTTTCAACTAAACAACAGACTATTCTTTCTCATAATGACTTTAACACCCGGTTGGGCAGACCAGCTGCTTACACAGTTTGATGTGGCCGCTGAAGAAGCCAAAATGAGAGGCTCTGGTTGGTCAGAGGGCGAAGTCATAGAGATCAGATTAAAACAGGCTAAGTATGCTGCGATTGTTGGTAAGGCTTACGTACATTCCACTACCTCCAGCATTAGTTGCAAAAAAAGCAGTTCTAAACATAAAGAATACAGACAACAAATGTTTTATGTGGTGTGTTCTTGCAAGGCTGCATTACGTCCGCAAAAA
>JAFLJL010014186.1:177764-180264 GCA_018398815.1 Conus ventricosus | reverse complement strand
TTTTCGACTAACTTTGCAAAATCTGGTCACATTATCCTGACACAAACAAAGTAAGGGTTTTAACAGTTTTTGGTCACACGTATTGTTAACTGTGAAACCTGTGAATAAGTTTTGTCCCATGGATCTGGGTAGCTGTAGAAAAAAAAATAGAGAACAAGGGTGTCGCAGGCGCTGACATGCCCACTTTCCCCCCCCCCCCCACCCCCCACACGTGTTGTTATGCCCTGCACCTTTTATACGTTTTACACACCATTCGTACACCCTTGTACATGTACAAAGTTTGAACCTTATCAGAAGATGAAACTTCCCTTTTAGGACCCCTTCTACTTTCAAGGCCTAACATTGTCCTTGACCTTTATCTTGACCTTAATCAGTATCTATTTTTGGAAAAACCATACCCCAAGTACATACATACTAAGATTTAACATAAAGTCCAACAGTTTGAAAGATATAGGCATTTTTGGTTTGAAAGTTTGAACCAAGGTCAAGGTCACAAGCCCTGAATATTTATTTCCAAATGCTGTCCAACTCATATATTTGACCATGATGTGCAAAAGCGGCATAAAAAGCAAGATAAATTCAGGTTCGTTTTGTGGGATCCACTATATATTAGATCTGTCCGTGGGCAGGGGTGGTTGGGTCTGTGGGTGTCATGTGCTCGGCAGTGGGGGGTGGTATTTTTCGCCCGGGGGGCTCTGCAGTCCCTGAAATACGGGCTGGTACACCCATGGGGGATGCTACTTTGAGGCTGTTATGGGCTGCATCCTGTAGTCTAATTTACCTCTGTTCAGGAGCAGTTATGTCCCTTGATATCTTAATGAGTTCCTGTGCGTGCCTGTCCCATCGTCAACACAGCGCAGGCCTCCAAGGGTGGTACAGGACTGCTCTAAAGGCGGGCGAAGACAGTGCTTCTCTGGGGCCTCCCCAGCACCTTCGGGTGTTTCTTTTTCTTTTCTTAGATCAAAAGTTACAGCGAAGGAATTTTTGTAAGGTGAAGCCGTTTCAGGCCCATTTTTTGGGAACTTTGGACAAAACAGCAATTTCACCACACCGCTACAGAAAAAAAACTAATCATCACAGGACAATGAAATTTGCAGAAAAGTAATATTTTTATATGTGAATGATGTCTTTTTCAGATGGTATGATCAATTACTTTGCTTGGTACTGGTCTTCATAATTGAAAATTTTGAAATTTTACAACACCGCAAATAGCCCTTAAGAATAAAACGAGCATATTTTCTTTTTTTTCACAGATATTTTGATGAATTGCACAGGATGAAACAGCACCTTTAATTTCTTGGGCCAAGGACGGCCCGCGGGACAGTTGCCGTCGAGCTGTCAATCATCGCCCAAAAAGGTCGAATCCTAAAAAGTCGGCTTTTAATTTTTGGTTTTCAAGGTCATGTGCCAAGGTCAAGGTCACAAGCCAAAAATAATTTATACCATTGGCTTTCCATCATGGAGACCAACCACCACCACCAAAAATTTTAAAAGAATCTGTCAAACGGGTTTATGAGATATTTGGGTGGACAGACACAAAAAACAAGGCCTACTGATCTCCTTGACCTTCACTTTGACCTTGTTTGGGATGCTTTATTTGACGAGCCGTATCCAATGTACATACACACCAAGTTTGAACATGGACGCCTACCACCACACCAAATCTGAAATGATTCTGTCAAACGGTGAAATATTTGTTGGGGGAATGAAAACAAATTCTCTGTTTTGAAACCCCCATTTCTTTCAAGGCCTATGATCTTGACCTTGACCTTGATTGTATGCATCGATTGGATAGCCCGTACCCCAATTTAAATATACACCAAAATTTGAACAATTATAAGAGCAACGGTTTGGAAGATATAGCCGTTTATTTTTTTATTTATTTTTTTAGGTTTTTAATGTCATGTGCCAAGGTCAAGGTCACGACCAAAAATAAATTTTCGCCAATGGCTTCCCATCAGGAGACCTACACCACAAACCCAAATTTTTTAAAAAATTTTTGTGCAACGATTCACAAGATATCAAGTGGGCATACAGAAAAACCAAGCAAACGAAAACAGACAAAGCAACCGCATACCTGATTCCCCGATTACATCTGGAGAACAGCCAAAAATCGTCATCAAAGAACAAGAGACATTGGCCTTCAATTATATGCCTACTTCAGTAAACATGTCGAATAGGTTACAGTTACCTTTTAGGTTACAGTTCAAAGTTACATTCAACATTTCTATGAAGTTCAAAAATTTGTCACTACGATTTCACATTTTGGATTTAATTACACTTCCAAACTGTATGTTACGAATCACAGCTTGTAGGTTCGTCACATGTTGAACCCTAACATACAAGGCTTATAGGTTACAAAACCTGTTGACAAATAAGTACACACACACACACACACACACACCACACACACACACACACACCACACCCCACACACACACACACACATACACACAACACACACGCATACACAGAGGCAGACACCCCCCCCCCCCCCCTT
>JAFLJL010014186.1:170264-172764 GCA_018398815.1 Conus ventricosus | reverse complement strand
GAGGTCTTTTTTGGTCTTGTTTTTCTTTCATTCTCATTTATTCATTTTTCCCCCTAAACCAAGCGTCAAATCATCGTCAGGAAACCGAGTAAAGGAAGAGAGAGAGAGAGAGAGAGAGAGAGAGAGAGAGAGAGAGAGAGAGAGAGAGAGAGAGGAGAGAGAGAGAGAGAGAGAGAGAGAGAGAGAGAGAGAGAGAGAGGAGAGAGAGGAGAGAGAGAGGAGAGAGAGAGAGAGAGAGAGAGAGAGAGAGAGAGAGAGAGAAAAGTCACGTCTTTTTCAAGACTTTTAATTGACGTGTTTCCAAACTTCCAGGTTTCCAGCCTCAAAAGAAAGTCTCGTCTTCTTTCTGTTTTTGTTTAGATATCTAGTGCAACTCGCAGAGCAACTTCAAAAGGGGGGGGGGGGGGGGGGAGTTTTTGACCAAACTTTCAAACAAAGAGATGCGAAGCGTACGTAGGCTACATACGTACAGGTTCCACGTGTCGTAGTATGCGAATCAGTTCGTTTGCCCCAGAAGCAACAGTACTATTGATACAATAGTAAGTAAGTAGTGGTAGGTCTAACGGCTTTTCTTTTCACAGTGTCGTCCTACGCTCTCGCCTACTAGACTACTACACTCGCCGAGACGACGACGACACTACTCACTACAAAGCCCGCGAGATGCTTGGCGGCCCGTACTCCCAGCCCCAAGTGTGGCCCTAACCTCAGTGTTCGTACTTTTTGACGGCGGAGGCGCTACCCGAGCAACAAGTCACACGAAAATCAAGCGGCCCTGTTGGAAGAGCTGCCTCCATTGGGCGACAAGCTCTGTCACTTGACGTGGAAAACCCCTCCTTGGGGACGTTAAATGGTGGTGGCGGCAGAAGGAGGAGGAGGTGGTAGCAGAGATAGGCTAGTAGAAAAGGGAGATAAGCCACGGAGCTATAAATTTTGATGTCAGTCTGTGAGATAAGCCACGCGCGAGCCTCATTAATATGCAGGACCCACCACCCTCTTCCGCTCAGGGAGTAAACAGAGAAAGTTTCTGGTAGACATTATCAGCAAGGGGGGGGGGGGGGGGGGGGGGGTGGGGCATATGGTTACTCAGGAAGAGGGATAGGAGACGATTCCTGCAGAGAGCTGGGGTATTCACTTTCCCTTTGGTAATATTATATGCTGTAGATAATATAAGATAGGTGTGACCAGTGAGAGACACCGATCAGACGCTAACGTATGTTACAGTACTTACTTTTCATAGACATTCTCTGTATCACAATGATCTAGGCCTAAGTAAACATAAACTGTTTTGTGATACACACTTGTGGAAACACAAACACTAGCAAGAAACGTGGAAAAGTGTCGACTGCTCGACTGCGCTGGAACAGAACAGCGCACAGCTGTGGTTGAGTGGTACGACAGATTTCAGCTGCATGCGATTCGGATGCCCATGCACAAACATCATCACTGTATCTCTTTTTGTAAAATGCCAGCAGAAGAGTGTGCAGATATATCGAGAAAAATTGTTTAAGATGCCATTCATGACAAACCTATGAGATATCAAGCCAGATTATGTGTGACAAACATAGAGTGAACACACCTACCCCACAATGCTAAATACAAGGGCCAAAGAGGAAAAAATACACTATTAATGCAGCTCTCACTGCCAAAATAACCTGTTTACCAGAGGGTAACATGTCAAATGTTTCTTCCAATATCATAAGCTTTCTAGAAAATTAAGTCAAAAATTCCCCCCGGAGGGGGGGGGGGGGGGGGGGTCCACTCCCGCAGACCAAGGTCTATAATGCGACTCGATAGCTTCCAAGTAGAAAAAGGAAAACAAAGGACACGGAATTACGAAAGCAATAAGCTTGCTCGGATGAAATTGAACAAAAAACGAATGTTGTTAATTTTTCCGATCCGCAAGCGCTTTGACTCTTCTCTTACCACCACAGGGCAATAAGTGACGAGTTGATGAATTTATTTTGTATACGATGTGCCAGAAATAGAAGAACACTTGCTTAGTTGCACTCCCGAGAATTTAGGATCTCGCCTTCCATCAGTAGATATTTAATATTCCATTTGTTTTGTCGGATTTTAATAGCCCGGCTACACTGAAAACTCTTTCAGTCTTTGATTTACTGAGCTGTAACACCCATACTTCTGCGTCATATATAGAGAAACGTGAGGTGTACTGTACTTTTTTGAGCAGTTTGATTGCAACTTCGTTTTACCAATCCATCCGGGCTAAAATAGCATCTCTCAGTCTCTTTCACACACAGACACTGTCACGCCGAGTCACAACCTTTGCACAAACAAAACAATCTGGAGAGGGAGGGAGAGAGAGAGAGAGAGAGAGAGAGAGAGAGAGGAGAGAGAGAGAGAGAGAGATGAGAGAGAGAGAGAGAGAGAGACAGATAAAGAGACAGAGAGAGAGACAGAGAGAGAGATAGAGAGAGATCTTGAGTTTCCTTCATGCAGAAAAAAAAGGACGGGAAAGAAAGTCAACGGCCCTAACCCTAAC
>JAFLJL010014186.1:137764-150264 GCA_018398815.1 Conus ventricosus | reverse complement strand
ATTGAAGCAGCCATACCAGATCTGAAGTGTGCATATCAAGGGAGAGACGTCATACTTGTATTTGACAAGACCTGGGTGATGCTTTCAAAAAAGTGTGCACTATTGATTCTGATGCTCTTCAATTGGTCAAAGCAGCCCAGATCATATGGAAAGACATATTGAAGGGACAAGGGGAATTCAAAGGAGTCTTTGAAGACAACTGCCAAGAACAGTCAGTTCCAGCATCTGTGAAAGCGCTCATGAGCTTTATCCTTGATGGCCCAACATCGATTGATCAATCAGAGTATGATGCAAACCTCAAAGACAAGCTGTTCTCACTCTTTCCCAAGTGATTGTTTTCAATTGTCGAAAGATTGCAAGGGACACAAAATTTCAGCGCACAAGAAAGACCGAGAAACCCTCTACCAATTTATCTTGGTCTGAAATTGCACGCAGAAAGAAAGAAGGGACTCATTACCACACTTTCTGATCTTGGACTTGGGATTTCTTATGACAGGTTGATGTCAATTTCATCTGAGATAGCACACACGGTGTGCAGACGATTTGAGGAGGAAAACGTTGTTGTACCAACAAACATGAGAAAGGGTTTGTTTGTAGCTGGTGTAGTTGACAATATAGACCACAATCCACTTCAACGACCTCATCAGATTCTTTCCATGGGAGCAGCATTTCCCTCGTTCAGCACAGACTCAGTGAAGATGATGGTGAACAGCAACAGAGGCCACTTATTGAGGATGGAGCAAACAGCCAAAATCGCACCATTCCTTTGTTGCCACCTGAATACACCAATGTGTTTCCTGTGCCTGACCCACACAAGGAACATCTGGGGCCTCCATCACCAGGAGGTAATCAGCCAGACATCAGTCCTGAGATTCAAAGCTGCACCAAGGAGTATGCCTGGTTGAAACATGTCTTAGCAGCACTGGAGACAGAGCCTGTGAACAATAAGATGCAATTTCATGGGCTGCTATTTCATTCTCTTCAGCAACAGATAACATCCCATCTGCCATCATTGGACTCCTACCTCTCCTTGTGGACAATGCACACTCCACTTCCCTAATCAGACATGTCATGACTCTGGTAAAGGCAGCCACCCAACACTCAATCCAGGACAAACACCTGTGCTTGGCATGGACCAGCCACTGTTTGCCTTGGCAAAGGAAATTCAGTGGTGCTGGCCAGACACATTTGGTGAGAAGCACTTTGTTATCATGCTAGGAGGCCTTCACATAGAAATGGCAGCTTTCAAAACGCTTGGGGACTGGCTGAAGGGTTCAGGATGGAATACTGCCATCACACTAGCCGGAATTGCATCCTCTGGTATTGCTGAGTCGTTAGTCAAAGCAGCTCATCTGACCAGAACAAGGCATGCCCACCAAGTTACGGCAGCTGCATTATACATTTTGCAGTGGCATGCTTACACAAAGTTTCTGGAGTCAGACCGAGCACTCCTTTGGGTTTCCACGACTGGAGCATGAAGATGGCAGATGAACAGCCACAGTTTGCATACTGGACTACGGCCCTGGACTTTCAGTTATGTATTTTTCAGCTTGTCTATGCAATCCGCACAGGGCACTTCAAGATGTATGTCCAATGCCTGACGAAGTTGGTACCTTGGATGTTTGCCATGGATCATGTCAACTATGCTCGCTGGTTGGCAGTTCACATCCGAGATTTGGCAGTGCTGGAAGAAAACCACCCTGACGTATTCCAACGGTTCTGCTCTGGGGCATTTGTTGTGAGAAAACAAAACATACATTTTCAGCAATCGCCTTGGACCAGGCTCATGAAACAATGTAACGCCCTTGTGAAAGCTGAAGGCCGGCGCATTGGTCTTACAAACAACCTGGTGCTCTCAGACGCTGGATGATGCTGGACCGAAATATCCGACTTGTAACAGAGTTCGAAGACCAACTGGATAAAGAGGTTGAGCAGAGCACTAACCATCACGAGCAACGCCCTCCCCTTTTAGAATGCATTTGCCTCACAAGTCAATGCCTTGGTTTCCTGCTTTGAAGAAATGGGGAACCCTTTTTCGGAGGACAGCAGATATACACTCTTTGCCATTGACACCAAGAATATCATGAATGATGACGTTGTCAACACTGTGAGAACGCCAGATCACATGGTCAGGAACAGTATGCAACATTCATCGAAGAGCGCTTTGAAAAGAGAACTAAGCCACTTTCTGAACCCATCAAAAGAAACAGATTCCCTTGTTCTCAAACCAAGTTTGCAGACTGCCGTCCAGTGTGAAGAGTAATCTGGCAATGTTGAAAAATGACTGTTCTCTGTTTTCGAGGCTCTACATCGCATGCCAGTCCCGACATGGAAATCTAGAAGAGTTCTTTAGGCATGAAAACCACCCATGGCCGCCATCACTCTCAAGATTTGGTCAACTGAGAACAGGATCCAAAGCAGATCTACTTGTGACTTTAACTCGAAGTAAGGCTGTGACGATTCCGGCACCAAACGAGGACATGGAAGATACACATGAAGATTTCTCCCAAACCATGGCTGATGTTCCACCTGATGTGTTTGACAACATTACTGACGTCATTGAAACGGAAGATCCTTTTGAAGAGGCTGGATGTCTGCTGGATGCTAAAGCTGTTGTGATCCCTCTGTCTCCCCTGAAGTTGACGCAAAATTGCTTGACGGAGCTGCAGTGGTCCAGATGTTGTCGCCCAAGCTAAGTAAGACATTCCAGGAGTATGTGGACAACATGTTTGTACCATACGTCTTAAAGAATCTGGAATCGACATCAAGAGTTGACGTCGTTTTTGACGTGTACAACTCTAGCAGTCTGATGGCAGGTGCAAGACAGCACAGGGGATGTGGTGTTCGGAGAAGAGTTTTGCCAACCGCACTGCTACCTGGTAACTGGCATAGTGTTCTCCAGGTGGATGACAACAAAGCAGAAACTGTTTCAGTACATCGCTGAAAGAACAATTGAAACAGTCAACACCCAGGGGAAGGTGGTGGTAATTACCTGTGGTGAGAAGGTGCTCTGCATCCCTGCTAACAAACAAACAAGTTGTCTGCAAGCCTGCACACACGAGGAGGCTGATACTAGGATCTTACTTCACCTTGCAGATTGCGTGCAGGAGGGTTTGGGCAAGATCTTAGTACGAACCACGGACACAGATGTCTTGTCCTTGCAGTAGCTAATTTCCAGGTCACTGCTGCACAAGAAATCTGGTTAGCTCTGGGCACTGGAAAACACTTCAAATATGTCCAGCTCATCAGATAGCCAGACAGCTTGGACCAAGAAAATCGAAGGCCCTTCCAGCATTTCATGCCTTTACTGGATGTGACACAGTGTCTTTTTTCAGCAGCAGGGGCAAGACAACAGCGTGGAATACATGGACTATCTTTCCTGAAGTGACAGACTCCTTCTTGGCCATCATGGACAGACCATGTTCACTGACAGATGCTTTGTTGGAAACCTTCGAGAGGATTGTTGTACTCATGTACGAACGTACGAGTGCACTCCATAAAGTTGACCAGGCTAGGAAGAAACTGTTTGCTCAGCAAGGAAGGCTCCTTGAGAACATTCCTCCAACTTCAGCAGCTCTTAGACAACATCTTCTCCGTGCTATCTACCAAGCTGGATATGTCTGGGGTCAGTGTCTAGCAAAACAACCTGTGCTCCCATCTCCTGCAGACTGGGGTTGGAAAAAAAGAGGGACAAATGTGGCAGCCCGTGTGGACAACTCTTCAGCAGGCACAGGATTCGTGTCTTGAACTGGTTCACTGTGGATGCAAGCAAGGCTGCAAAGGACGTTGCATAATGTGTGAAGGCCAACCTGCAATGTACCGCCCTCTGCGCTTGTGGTGGAGACTGCTACCAGGACATGTGAGCTGATTTGAATGTGACGTGAGGTAAAGCAAACTTTTTTCTTCAGAAGAAAATGGTGCGCGCGCAGCGCGCGTTGTGTGTGTGTGGTGTGTGTGTGTGTGTGTGTGTGTGTGTGTGTGTGTGTGTGTGTGTGTGTGTGTGTGTGTGTGTGTGTGTGTGTGATTTATGACATTTGATTGGCACTGACAATTCACAAACTGTTTCCCTTTAATGTTCATCGGAAGATATGGTGCTTTAGGTTATATGACATATTTAACAAACCACAAAGTATATTTTTGATAGCAAATGAGTCTAAATAGGTCAAATCTTGCGATATAAAAAGGCAACTCAACAGTCTGTCAACTTAGGCAATAAGTATAGAGACAATCAAGTACTTGAAACCCCATCTTTCCCTTCTAGAAGCAGCTGAATTGGTTAAATCTGATACCAAAACATGTAAAGATAAGCCATTAAGTAGTCAAAAATACTTGACCTACTTGTTTTTTAAGTGACAAAATGCTTGTTTTCATTTTCAAAAATAAGTTTACATAATTTTTTCTGCTCTAAGTGTAATTACTGTTAGTTATGAACTTTGCATAACTACTTGGAGCCCCAAAAAAAAGTAAAAAATAAAAAACAATTGATTTTAAGGACTTTGACCTACTTTTAATGACCTACTTTATTACAGTCTTACAAGTTAGCTTCAATACAGGCTTGTCTTCATATGTCTCATCGAATACATACTCAGGGTTATTCTAAAGCAGTTTTTTGTTGCAAAAATGCATTGTTTTGTGCAAAAAAACGAAAAAAAAGAAAGAACATGACACACATGACCTAATTAAATGTATGGCCACGCCCTCCACGAGGTCACGCCCATTGTGTTTCCCTCTCTCATATCATTTAGAAAGGGTCCAGGTACCCACATACCAAATGGCATGCTTCTACTATGAAGTGCACGATTCATTGATATTTACTACTTAACTGCCCCACTACAATGGAAGACCCACCGGCCAATCCCTGTCACCACACTACCCACTACCATCCCAAACCACCACCACAAACGTCAATCCCGACGCTCTCAAAAACAACCGACCATCGTTACAAGGCTGTCGTTGCCGACACTTTAATGAACAACGCCGTCTTTTCACTGGGCTCTGAGACTGTGTTATCCCAAACCATGTTTGCGACAACATGAACTCAAACCTACATCAACCGAGCACCGACGTTTTCAAAACATTGGTCTGGTTACCAGCTTGCGGCGGTTATTACCTGGATGTGAACCTTGCACGAACCCATCACTTCGCTCAGAATCGATGTTAAATCCGAAGTTTTACTGGGGGAATGACGTTAACGCTCCAGTCTGGGTCCAGAAAGATTTGCATCTTTTAAGGGGATTGAAACGCGTGTCTGAATCCAAACCAACGTTTATTGGTAGAGAGAGTGTTTTTCTTGTCTAAATGCAAACCAGTCTATATTCAGGAGAGGTGACTCGACTGTCCAAATCCAAGATGGTGTACGTTGAAAGGGAGTGACACGCTTGTCTAAATCCAAACCAATATTTTAGGGGAGTGGCTCAGTTTTCCGAATCCAAACCGACATACATTTAAAGGGAGAGATACGCGTATCTAAATCCAAACCAACATACATTTCAGGGCAGATGAAATTGAAGAAGAAAACCCAAAAAACAAACAAACAAAAACCGGAGGAATTCGAGAAAAAGACGGGAAAAGTTGGTTGGCAAGGGACTGAGCAGACGGACTGTGGGCCGGTGGTGAAGGGGAGGGAGGGAGGGGTAGACGGGGGAACGGGCAGGGAGGGATGGCGAGGGATAAGGGCCAGGCAGAGCGGCAAGGTAGTAGTAGCTGTCTTAATTGCTAAAATGTATATTGGTTTGGATTCAGATAAGCGTGTTATCCCTTTAAAGGTATGTTGGTTTGGGTTTACCCTTAGAGGTACTATGATGGGGACATGCCAGTTTGCCGCGTGCCAGATTGCCGAACACCCGCGCGCCGCCGGAGGAGGTCCATTTTGCAAGGCTCCCCCCTGGCGTAACCAGTGTCCCAGTCTACTCCAAAGCAGAATCGATGGTCTTTAGATTAGAGTAGGGCGAAGCCCGAGAGAGGACGAAGGACGAATGAACGAAGGCCGTTAGGCCAAGTCGTGCTCACACATTTAAGCCCGAAGGGCTGAGAGAGTGCTCAAAAGTCGGCAATCTGGCACGCGGCAAAGTAGCACGTACCCGTTATGATTACCGAACATTCGTAAACAATATCTTCCGGTGCATAATCAATTAGTATTATCTCCCTTGACGTAACTCTAATCCAGATGTTGTTCTAAACTTATCTAGTACATTCAGATCATCACCGATGATCACAAACACGCATAAACTTAACAAGATAGGCGTGTCACACCTTTTCAATGTACATTGGTTTTAGATCTAGAAAATTGAGTCACTGCCCTAAAATCAGTCTCCTCTCTGTCTGTCTCTCTCTCTGTCTGTCTGTCTGTCTCTGTCTCTCTCTGTCTGTCTGTCTCTCTCTCTCTCTCTCTCTCTCTCTCTCTCTCTCTCTCTCTCTCTCTCTCTCTCTCTCTCTCTCTCTCTCTCTCTCTCTCTCTCTGTCGCCGTGCTCTTCACCCCGTTTCTTCCCCCTTACCTTACTATCCTCATAATAACCATTTTTGATTTTTTTTTTTAACAAAAAAAAAAAAACGTTCAGTTGAACAAATCACTGAAGAGTTCTGTTCCGTTTTGGGGCGGAATGGTGGGAAGTGTGTGCGGTAGGCGAAGGGGGGTGGGGGGGGGGGGGAGAGAATGGTCGTCTATCCCGTTGCCGCATTCTCCTTGGCAAGGTGGGGGGGGGGGGGGGGTGCAAGGTGCAGACCTGATGATGATGGTACGTGGTTCAGTGGGCCTTACAGCCCTTGCTCGGGGGAACGACCAGAGTAAACACTGTTTGTGGTCAGTCGGTCAGTGAACGGCGGAGCACAACAGGCTTGAGGCGATCTTGAAGGTCCAGGGTGAAGTGGCCGTTCTCACAATGTTATGACTGGCCCCTGCGTTTTGTGTTTTTTGTTTTGTTTTTCCCCTTTCTAGGAAGAGAGGTGTGGGGAGCGTCTGTTTTTGTCTGTTTTGTTTGTTTGTTTTAGACAGAGAGCTGCAAAGAACATTTGAAAAAAAATTGTATGGATTTTTTGAAATCAACGTACGTCTTTTAAATGTTCTTTTCTATCATCTGATTTTTTCTTCTTTTTAATATCGATGTTCCGTACTGTGCTTCTTATAGATGTTGCAAGTCCTCCTGTTGTCTTGTGCCGGCTGTTGGTGTATGTGGAGGATGCCCATGTTATGTAGTTCTTACCACGCACTGATGAAGTGAACAGGAAGGGCAGGGGGGAAGGAGAGGGCGGGGAGGAGGAGGAGGGGGTGCTCTTTTGGTAACTTTTTTTCCTTTCCAACGTTTCGGCTCTGGGCCTTCCTCGGGGACTTCTTTATTTTATTTTTTTTTTAATGATTTTTCCATCATTAATAACAAAAGAAATAATCAACATAAACACACAATATACAACATACAAATGGGTACACTAAATCAAAGGAGGAGATAGGGGTAAAAAGGGGAGAGAAAAAAAAAACAAAGTATAAACACATGAAAAAAATCAAATAGTCCATTCAATAATCGACCAAAAATATAAAGGAAAGGAAGAAGGTCACAAACGTACAACTTTAACTCTTTCTCATTCATGAAGCACCCGAGGAATGAATGCGTCAGTATACCTGTCCAAATAGGGTAAAGTGGTTAATCAGAATGTTTTCTCATGTATATACTATTTTTATAAATGTCATTAGCTACTTAGCTACTTATCACCCCCAACTACGTTTTGCCCATTCTTTTTCTTTTTCCCTCCTCGTCTAACTCATTCCAGTAGACCTAACAATTTAGTTTTTCATAAGGGTACCATTTTCTATCAAATTCCATGTATTTCATTTCTGAATAATGCATATATTTTTCAACCCTATATATATTATTAAGTTCTCTCAAAAAATGACTGACAGTAGGTTTATTTTGTTTATTCTGCATCTATAAATATAATGTTTAGCCCATAGGATAATGTGTTCAAAAACTTCATCAGTTTTTGTATGCTCATCATTTCCGAATAGAACCAGCTCCACATTAAACTCTATTCTGCTGCAATGTTCACATGTTTCTTTTAATGTTTTTTCCAGTTCCCCCCAGAAATGTTTCGCAAACTGGCACTGCCACAAGTAGTGTTGAACTGAATCGGTTTCGGATTCACAAAATGTACACAGATCAGTTGGTAAGGATTCCCATCTTCTTTAAGATACAATTTGTAACCAAAATATTGTGACAAATTCTTATTTGGAACCATTTTAATTTAATTTCTTTAATTTGTTTCACTTGTTTCATTGTTGTTTCCCAGTCTACCACAATTTTTAATTTATCTTCCCATTTTACAAAGGAGCTTATATCAAATATTGTTATTTTTTCGATGAGAGTGCTGTAAAAGGGTTTCGATCCTTTTTTAACGCTTGATATTATTTGTAGTGCTTTCGTTCTTAGATTACAACTTATTGTTCTTTACTTTAATATTTGCACTTCTTAAATACCTTTTTATTGATGATATACAGCCCATGAAGTCGAGGTAATTTACAGTGATATCATATTTTTCAGAAAAAGTTTTATAATCGAGAAAACTTCCATCTTGATTTACAAACATCTTAACTAGGAATATCTGTTTAGCTATCCAGTTTTTAAAGTTAATGACGTCATTACAAACTCTAAACTTATCATTACATAATAAAGGCTCTGCTAACACCTCATTTGAATTGCTTAAAGATACCTGATCCGCAAAATCAAATACGATAGTGAAGACGTCTTTCCAAAAATTATTGATTTTTTTTTTTGCTGAGGAATTTTCTAGGTCCGTAGACGTCAAATGAATCTATTTCTGGGAACGTAGCACTTAATATTGTTTTCCATTTTGAATTTGTCGTGTATATTCTTTGTAACCAGGTCAGTTTAAAGCTTGTATTGTATTTACTTAAATGTGGAACGCCTATACTCCATTCTCAACAGGTTGTACTGCGTATTTCCTTTTGATCTTGTCAGGTTTTTTATTCCATATAAATTCAAAACATGTTTTCTGAAGCTGATTTATTACATCTTCTGGAGGATTAGGCAACATAATCCATAGGTATATGAGCTTTGAAAAGATTCGGACTTTAGTACTGCAATCCTGCCTAGTGGTGTACATATGCGTTTTGACCAAACTTTAAACAATTGTTTGACTTCAATAAATTTATCTGCTGTGTTAATTTCTGTCATTTTTGATAACTCTCCTGTGAACCAAATACCTAGTATCCTATATTTTGTGGATTCCATTTCATTTTCCTTTCGGAAAGATACTCACATTTTGAGAGTTTTAGTTTTCCTAACCATACATTTACAGTTTTTTCATAATTGAGTTTAGTCCTGAATTTTCTTCAAAATCATTAGAGTTTTAAACAGATTTTCATATGAAACCCTATCCCCTTCTAATGTGGAACACTGTATCATCTGCAAATTGGCTTATTTTAAACATCGTATTGTGTATTTCAATGCCTTTTATTCTCTCGTCTTCCCTGATTTTACATGCTTAAGTTTCTGCACACAAAACAAATAGATATGGCGAAATGGGATCACCTGACGGCACCTCTTTCTATTTCGAAACCTTAGATACTTTCCCATTCACAACTACATAGGATCTTATATTTTTTAAAATGTCGAAACCCAGCAGCATATACCTTCCCCAAACCCAAAAGCTTTAAGTATCTTATTCATATATGTCCAATTTATCGAATCAAACGCCTTCTTATAGTCAATTGATTACCAGTAAACCAGGAAGAGAATTTTGTTCCAGATAAAACATTATGTCATACAAGGTTCTTATATTTTCTCCAATGTATCGTCCGGAACAAAAACTGTCTGGTCTTCATTAACTAATTTATGTTAAAACAGTCTTAATCTATTCGCTATACAGGTGGCACCTATCTTATACGAAACATTTAACAGAGAAATTGGTCTCCAATTTTTAAAACTCTCTTGGTTTATCGGCTTTTGGTAGACACGTTATTAATCCTTCTCTTTGAGACACCGACATCTCTTTATTTATAAAGCCTTCATTTAATGATCTTATTACAAACTCTCCTATTTGTTTCCAAAAGAACTTAAAAAAATTAACTGTCATCCTATCTGTACCAGGACTTTTATCATTCTGCATATTTGTTAGGGCTTTTGTTGCTTCTTGGATGGTAATCATGCCTCTTAAATGTTCTGCTTCGTCTTCATTTAGTTGTGGCAGATTTGAAATTATACCTGCTAATTTCAATATCTTTTACTTCTCTTTCCTTGTACAAATGCTCGTAATATGATCTGGTCTCTTCTAACATTTCATCTGTTTCTAACAAAACATTTCCTTGATCCATAATTAATTTCAACATCTGTTTGCTATGTAGTCAGTGGTCGAGTGGTGTTGGTTCGTTGGAACGTGTGGCTCATTCACTCAATGGAACAATTCAGCGACTAGAAGGTGATAGGTGTTTATTCATCTTCACTACAACACACACAGCAGGGAGCAAGCCTGTATAGACACATGCAAAGAAAACAGCTTCTTAGAAAACAGTAAATGTAGGAGACAATAGTTGTCAAAATCTACACTTTACAATGGATACTAGGCTTGGGTACACCTACCCCATTCATTTTCTTTATTTATGGATTTATAATTTACATAGTCATTTATTATACCAAGGGCAAAAATAAAACAACGAACAAAATGGAGTTATCAAACCTAAATAGGCAGTAGTTGTCTGTACACAACTCAACACACATACCACAAAACTTTAAACTTATACATCAGCACAAAGAGAGAGAGAGAGAGATTTTTTCCCAAAAGTCTGGACCAGAACACTCAGTGAGTGGCCAAACAAACATACAATAAAATTTCAACTTTGCCACAATGTCATGGCTTCAGCCACCATTTTATCTAGACAGTTGAAGCCAATTTCAATGGTCTGACCCCTTTTCCCCATGACTTTCCAACCTGATCCTCAATGTGGTGGTTGGTAAAATTAGCTCGATTCTCCATGATCATTTAATCATGGAATGCCTTACATTAGTTGCAACAAACCTCAAATCGAAATTTCCCCAAAAGGAAATTTACAAAATTAGGTCTCTTCTGAACCAGGATTAGATCAATTTCCCAAGCAGAAATTACTAACACTACTAACAAAAAAATAAATTTAATTATTTACCACAGTTATTACCATACTGAGCCATGTATCAGTTAAATCTGAGGCTGTATACCTTTGTGACTAACCATTTAGAATATTAATTCTAGGGCAAAAGCTACCTTCAAAAGTTCTTGTGGATAAGAATTCTTGCTTAACTAGCCACAGTGTGACTTAGTAATCATGCAGGAGTGTCACCCTAATCATTATTCCAACATACAAAATACACAAGAATGAAAGGATAAAAAAAAGAAATTCAATGTTCAAGGTGGAACATAGACAGAAAATTAATTAAGGCTTTAGTTAAGAACCGCCCTTAGACAAATTTCTCTCGGCCAAAAAAACTTTGACGTCAGCTATGTACAACAATGTTGCAAAATCTGCCGACATGCCCGTTGGCAAAAGTAATACTTTGTCAAATGTTACTCATAAAGTCTTTCAACAATAAATCTGCAAGTACAGCAGTCCACACAATCCTTTAGATGGCTGGATAATTCTGAACATTAATATATTTTACATTTTCTTTCCAATACAGAGATGGTAAATGATCTGAAAGCAAAGAGAGTTTGCGTTGCAAAGCTAGCACGTGGCAGTTCAAAACTGAAGGGCTTGAAACAAAGGGAGTTTGAGTAGCAAGGCTAGCACATGGCCATTTCCGAAACTGAAAAGCTTGAAAAGTTCGCACCCACAAAAACTGCAACTTGTACAAACATACAGGGTAAAATATTTGAAGATCGATCAAAGAAACTTTTCAAAGTCTACAATTTCATACAACTTACTAACCGTTTAAGGCACTGCGTGCAGCCTCTTCGATGTCGTCGGGTCTACGCCAGGCTTCAAATTGCCCGGTTTCCGTTCGTCAATCCTTTTTGTTCTTTCACGGACCACGACTTCCGGTTTTGTGGCTATACACACGGACGATGTTAATTTTACATCTGTATGTGGCTATACGCACGGACGATGTTAATTTTACATCTGTTATGCACCCTATAACAGCTAACAAAGTGTCTTTTTTCCAAGTTACAAAAATACTTAGTTACTTTTCCCCTGTGAAGCCCATCTTGCTCTGGATCTAAGAATGATCCCATCTACTTTTGTTTTACGTAACTGAGCAAGCTCATCTTTCTTTCTTTGTAAATTAATAGCATTAATCTGCGTGGGTTTTTCTCTTTCCAGATCTTGTATTTCCTTTTCTAAGCAGTTTTCGGCGTTCATTTGTTCTCTTTTCTTATTGATACTAAACGTAATCGTTTCTGATCTTACTTCCATGATCAGAACTTCTAAAAATAACCTATCACTTATCATAAATTGTATTTCATTGTTGGGTATCTTGCTCATATCAAGTTCTGTCTATCATACGGTGATGTAGCATATTGT
>JAFLJL010014186.1:115264-135264 GCA_018398815.1 Conus ventricosus | reverse complement strand
AGAGATGGAGAGAGAGAGACAAGACAAAATTCTTTATTTACGAGGATAATAGATAAGCACTAACGTGCTTTTTTACATCCAGTCCTCGCCCTGAGTAGGGACTACAACATGCAGTGAAATCAATTAATGTAAGAAATCAAAGAAGCAAGCAAAGCGGTCATGTAATCATAGAGGAACATCAAATGAAAATAGAAGATAAATTAAAACAAAACAAAAAATAAGAATAACATGATAATTCACAGTTCTGTTGTATTTACTACTTATGTGTATCAATGTAAAAAACAAACAAACAAAAAAAAAACAAAAAAAAAAGTCTATTGAAGTTCTTTGCAAGGGTTGAAGTTGACACTGTATGATATTCATTGTATTGATGATGTGTGTCATGTGCCCTATGACCCATGTGGTGTTTCCAGGTGCTGGAGTCTATTGAAGTTCTTTGCAAGGGTTGAAGTTGACACTGTATGATATTCATTGTATTGATGATGTGTGTCATGTGCCCTATGACCCATGTGGTGTTTCCAGGTGCTGGAGTCTATTGAAGTTCTTTGCAAGGGTTGACGTTAACACTGTATGATATTCATTGTATTGGTGATATGTGTCATGTGCCCTATGACCCATGTGGTGTCTCCAGGTGCTGGAGGCCCTTGAAGTTCATTTCAGGGGTTGACGTTGGCACCGTGCTGTATTCATTGTATTGATGATACGTGTTCATGTCATAGTCACGGTCAATAAATTAAATGTTGTGTGAGTGTTAATCTGTGTTGAGCAGTCTTAGATCTGTTTGGAAGCGACTAGACGTCTAGTTAGGACTCATGTTAAGGATTTGGAGAAAACGGGCCAGCTTGGAAGATCCTTTGTTTGGGGGTGGGGATGGGGGTGGGGGGGGGGTCACATTGTTTGTTACGTGGGTGTATTATTATTTGCATGTGAGTGAGATACGCGGGTAGGTATAGGCAGCAGCTTTCGGTGGTAAGAGTTATGGGCCTGATGGGTGCGCCGCAGTTATTTTCCGTGTTTGTCGGATGCTTTTGTAAGTCATCACATGAATCTAAACGACAAAAAAAAAAAACAAACAAACAAACAAACAAACAAACAAAAAACCCTGTACTTTTGAAACGAAGGACGTGTGAGCATTTCTTTCTGAGGTTTTTTTTTCCAGTTCTGTCTCTTAGTTTTCTATTCTGTTCACACCCCCCCCCCCCCCCCCCCCTCCTTTTTCTTTTTGTTGCGATGGTTTTGTCCAGGTCCGCTCTATGTGTCACAGGGCCTTTGTGTCATAGGGCCGTTGTGTCACAGGGCCGTTGTGTCATAGGGCCGATGTGTCACAGGGCCTTTGTGTCATAGGGCCGTTGTGTCACAGGGCCGTTGTGTCATAGGGCCGTTGTGTCACAGGACCGTTGTGTCATAGGGTCGTTGTGTCACAGGGTCTCTCTGGCCAAGAGGATTCAGCACAACCAACCTGTGAATGGATGCTGTGAAAGGAAGAGAGTGAGAGATGGGGAGGAGAGAGAGAGAGAGAGAGAGAGAGAGAGAGAGAGAGAGAGAGAGAGAGAGAGAGAGAGAGAGAGAGAGAGAGAGAGAGAGAGAGAGAGAGAGAGACAGACAGAGACAGACAGACAGTCACACAGACAGACAGACAGACAGACGGAGACAGAGAGAAAAATTGAAACAATCATGCAGACAACCAAGTATTTCACAAGAGTTATCATGCATAAAAATAACCATATCTCACTCGATATCGCAGGTATATTTTAAAACATCTCAACATCAAACACAACTGAGAAGAGGAACATGGTAATGGTATGAATTTAAAAAATGTGATCAAACAGAAAACAAAAGAGCTTAATATTTCAGTTTGGTAACCAACCAGCATTCTTCAGTGTCAAATCAAAATCATGTCACAACGAAAAAACAAAAACCGCACAAACTGTCAACCGATGCGTATTAATTTTACTGGTAACTGACTGATGCTGGAATGTGTAACAAAATGGTAACAATGAAATAGACATATTTTTCATGCCCTCCTTAACAAAGAACACAGCCAAAAAAACATATAGAGAACAACAAACATCATTAAAATAAAGTAATTTTGGAGGTTCTTCCACTTAATGCCAAATGAACCTGACATTTTCATTCTCAGCAGTAAAATTAAATTGAAAATGTGCTCAGTTTCGGCGACGCTTTAAATTATATAACCAGGAGTCAAAATAAATGAATCATGTCATCAGTTTCTTGATTAGTCCAGTTTGTTCAGTTCCTTTCAGTTTCAGATTAGACTGGCCAGACAGCTCGCGCTACGGCTCTCCAATAGGATTGGACATTCCGTTCTCCTGCGTTGTACTGGGCTCTGAGTGTTTGGATGCGATTCTCCAGGAGACGCCACTTTCTGCGGCGAGGAGGTGCTGCATCACCCCGCTCTGTTGCGGTCAGCGAATTTTCAGCCACAGCCTGGCGATCCTTCAGGATTCTGATGAAAGCCCAGATGGAGGGGTGGCGAACACCAACTGCCTCATTCAGCGTACGATGATAGCCTGTAACAGATTATGGAAAGCCGTTAGACTAAAAAGCATATTCAATGAAACATCATCGATGTTAGAATGATTTTGGAATGGAGAACCGTTAGTCTATTGGCAAGGTCACTCATCCAACAGGATTGGCATTGCTTAACTTAGCCAGTGACCTTGCCACAAATCTAACAGTTTTCGATCCTGTCTCTGATAATAATAATAAAGTAGAGTAGCACTGCCTTCGGCAGGCGTTTACATTCCATAACAGCAGTGCATACTACCGGAGCGAAGTTTAAGCAGCATGTTGAAGTACATCTACACACCAAGTTTTTAGATATGATGAATAGATCGGCTGTAAGAGCCAAAAAAGGGCTTTTTTTTTTTTTTTTACTGTTTTAAACGGCTTTTTAAGTCATTTAGTAAAACACAATTCTTAGAGTAACATAATCTTAATCAGCATGTTAAAGTACGTCTACATATCAACTTTCGTAAAAATGTGTTGCCCAATAGGTCGGGTCATCATCATCATCATTCTCTTGCCCATGATGGGCGTAGAGGAGAGATGGGAGACACTCTCGAAGCCAGGCACCGCCATCCGGCCCTGTCCTCTGCCTGTCGCATCAGCGTAGGGCCATCCATCCTGGTCCATTCTTTGATGTTGTCCATCCAGCATTTGGCTTGTCGTCCCCTTCGTCTGCCACCTCCCAGCGTGCCCTGGATGACTGTTTTGGGCAGTGAATTGTGGCGTATGGCATGCCCGAACCACGACGGCTTCCTCTTCTTGACTGTTGCCAAGAGGGGTTCTTGGGGGCCTGCAAGTGATGTTTATAGGTCGGGTATTACAGCCAAAAAGGAATTATTTTAACCCTTTAAACGGGTTTTTAACGTTCATTTAGTCAAACAAAAATTTTAGAGGCACATATTCTTAATTAACAAAGATCTATTCAATAGGTCGGCTATAAGAGCCAAAAAGGAATTATTTGAACTGTGTTAACGGCTTTTAACAGTCATATAGTGAAACATACATTTTAAAGATACATATTCTTAATCAGCATGTTAAGTACATCTACGTACCAAAATTGGTAAAGATACATTGAAAAGGTCAGTTATAAGAGCCAAAAAAGGCTTATTTTAACCGTTTTAACGGCTTTTTAGCAGTCATAACAGTTATGTATAAATTTTTAATATAGCCCGTCTTCCATTTCGCATTTTACCAAACTGCCAAATTTCATTCAAATCGGTTTAGCCGTTTTTGAGTTTACTTAGAACTTACAGACTGACAGACTGACAGACTCACAGACGGCAATTTCACTCTCGGTCCACTGTGAATTTTCATACCAAGTGGCTTTGCTCCGGATAATAATGATAATAATAATAATAATAATAATAATAATAATAATAATAATAATAATAATAATAATAATAATAATAATAATAATAATAATTTTTCAAAATGGAGTGACTGAAGGCGGCGAACGAAGCAAGATCAGGAATAGAGTTTTAGAACTTACCGCCAATGACATTGACAAACAAAGCACAAGACAAGACACGATGCATTTCAACCACTTGGGTCTTCATCAGGCGAAAAAATAAATCACATTTAACATGTGGGACAGTACAAACTACGAAAAACAAAAAAGGGGGATGAAAAAATGACTTATCTGTAATTCTCCATGAAGGCGGAAATGACATGAGGCCAGGGGGATTATGGGAGAGGAAACAGAGGAGGGGGGGGGGGGGGGTTGCGTCAGGGGAGGTGTGTGTGTGTGATATGATAGGGTTGTGTGTCTAGTTTATTAGGATGGTATGATATCTTTGTGATGGTTGTGGTAATGGTGGATAGATAATGATGGGAAAAAAAAAAGGAGAGAAGAAAGGGTGTTGTGTGTGGGGGGGGGGGGGGGGGGGATTTAAGGGAAGGATCAAAACAAAATTAAGATTAGACAGATGGAGGGTTGCTGTAACTACTGTATGAAGTGAGTGAAGAGGATGTGGTGGTGGTGTATGTAAGTGCGTGTGTATGTGTGTGTGTATGTGTGTGTGTTGGTAGGGGATATTGCCAACTGATGTGGAAGAGGTGGGTATGTGTGTTTGGTTATTGTTGGATATTGATGCCTTGGGGGTGTAGTGTGCCCAGTTTGGAAATGAGATGGGATTCTTGAGTTGTGCGTTCAAAGCTGTCACTCTGTGACTGCCAGAGTGCCATAACTTTGACATGGTCGATGTTGTGTTGGGTGTGGTTGAAGTGTAGGGCGACGGGTTTGGGTCGGTGGTGGCGGATATCAGCCAGATGTTCAGCGATGCGTGTTTCAAGTGTGCGTGACGTTTCCCCTATGTAGATCTTGCCACACAGCTGGCAGTGGATGGCATATATAATGTTGCGGCTCTGACATGAAAATGTGCGTTTGACTGTGAAGGAGTTTTTGGGGCCCTGTAAGATGGTGTCTGGTTTGGTGAGGGGGCAGATTTTGCAGTTGGGTTTGGAGCAGGGGTGAGTACCTGGTGGTGTAGCTGTGGTTCTGTTCAAACTGGATCGCACGAGGAGGTCTTTGAGGTTTTTGTCACGTTCTCAAAGACCTCCTCGTGCGATCCAGTTTGAACAGAACCACAGCTACACCACCAGGTACTCACCTATTTCTACTATCTCTGCCTATAGGCCTAATATGTTTGTGGCTGGGGAAGTCAAGTTTGTGGGGGAGGAGGGAGTGGGGGGGGGGGGGGGGGGTGCGGGGGGGGAGGAGTGCGGGGGGGGGGAGGGTGTTGGGTGTGAGTGCAACGTGACGGTGGTGGGTATGAGAGAGAGGGGAGAGAGGGAGAGACACGAGAGAGAGACAGAGACAGATATATTTGTTCCAAACAATTTTGAGAGGAGAGAGAGAGAGAGAGAGAGAGAGAGAGAGAGAGAGGAGAGAGAGAGAGAGAGAGAGGAGAGGAGAGAGAGAGAGAGAGAGAGAGAGAGAGACAAGACAAGACAAGACAAGACAAGACAACATTCTTTATTTACGAGGTTAATAGATAAGCACTGATGTGTGAGAGAGAGAGATTAGGAACGACAAATCACATCTACACTAGTAGATAACTTCCCTCTGACACGGGCGATGTTATCAGGGAGGGGGGGGGGGGGGGGGGGGAGGGAGGGGATCGGCTGACTGGTAATAAGCCTCGTCTGACTGGTAATAAGGCACTGTCTTCATCTGTCCGTGGTAGGGCATGGTCTGTGGTTACCACGGATTAGATGTTAAAACAAAGGGATTGCGGCACTCCTTACTCTCGCTGTAGGGAGAGCTGAAGCCACTGTACGCAGTTATGTCCCTGCTTAGTTTCCCCGTCTGTTCGCTGCGGCCAACGAGAGGAAGAGAACATGCCTTGCTGTGCGGCGATAAAATTGCTCCAGAAAGTGCAAGAAGGAGGACAGAGACAGTGGAATCAGTTTTCATAAGTGAGTGCAAAGGTTGTTTCTTCACTTTATTTAGTTATCCATTGTTTTCAACTCACCTTTTTATGTGTATCAAGTTCAATATCGGGCGGTCACGAGCCAAAGCAAAACAGAAAGTAGATGTGAAATAGCTTCCCAGAATTCGTAGACGAAATAGCTTCCAAGAATTCGTAGACACATCTGGCAATGCTCGCATCCTTTCAATATGCGTGGTGTGTGTGTGTGTGTGTGTGTGTGTGTGTGTGTGTGTGTGTGTGTGTGTGTGTGTGTGTGTGTGTGTGTGTGTGTGTTCTCTGGCACTGTACATTTGGTTATTCACAACTTAATATTCAATCAAACTGATGAGATGAATTGGTGATTACAAGAATATTTTTCTTGCACTTGTATCTTTGGAACCCTCATTCTTCACCTAACAATTTTCAGATTCCCCCTGAAGCAGCCAGAACTTCTGCAGAAATGGCTCCAGAACATGAGGAGAGACAAGTACACCCCTTCAAAGAGCGCTATCCTGTGCTCAGCACATTTTGAGGAACACCTATTTTACAAAGGGGAGCGGAGGAGGCTTTTACCCGATGCAGTGCAAAAGCAGAAACTGATGTGCAGACAGGGATCAAAATCCGAAAACAAGTTTCAAAACTGATACTGTTCAAGCACCAATGAACTCATGACAGACTCTTTGACTCTGTCCTCGTGTATGCTTTCTGATATATGTCAGTATCCGCCTACACAGTGAACGCAAGCACACAGAGAGAGAGAGAGAGAGAGAGAGAGAGAGAGGGGGGGGGGGGGGGTATGCGTATTGTCCGCTGAAGACTGTTCAAGACTTTACCGGTAAACAGGCAACTGAGTGGCGGCAGGACAAACACACACACAGACACGTGCGCGCACACACACACACATGTGCACTCACATTCGCGCACACACACACACACACACACACACACACACACACACACACACACACACACACACACACACACACACACAGAGAGAGAGAGAGAGAGAGAGAGAGAGAGAGAGAGAGAGAGAGAGAGAGAGAGAGGAGAGAGAGAGAGAGAGAGAGAGAGGAGAGAGAGAGAGAGAGAGAGAGAGAGAGAGAGAGAGAGAGAGAGAGAGAGAGAGAAGAGAGAGAAGACAAGACAAGACAAAATTCTTTATTTACGAGGATAATAGATAAGCACTGATGTCCTTTTTTACATCCAGTCCTCGCCCTGTGTAGGGTCAACAATATAAAATAAAAGGCATTTGGTTTGTCGTCTTTGGGCAGTGAATTGTGGCGTATGTCGCATCAGCGTGGGGCCATCCATCCTGGTCCATTCTTTGATGTTGTCCATCCAGCATTTGGTTTGTCGTCCCCTTTGGGCAGTGAATTGTGGCGTATGACATGCCCAAACCACGACAGCTTCCTCTTCTTGACTGTTGCCAAGAGGGGTTCTTGGGGGCCTGCAAGTGATGTTATTTGGCTCCTCACAAGGTCGTTTGTCTTCCCTGTCAAACGCTTTCCTAAAGTCAATGAAGTTGTGGAACAGGTCTCTCTGATGTTGTAGATGTTTCTCCATCAGTATCCGGCAGGTGAAGATCTGTTCTACTGTGCTTCTGCCTGCCCTGAATCCAGCTTGTTCTTCCGCCAGGTGTTCTTCCGCCTCTTTCTTCAGTCGATTCAAGATGACCCTGAGCATGATTTTACTGGTGTGGCTAATATATATATATATTATATATATATATATAATATATATATTATATATATATATATATATATATATATATATATATATATATATATATATATATATATAGCAACATTTTAATATTAACAATAACAATAGTAATAAGAATAATAATTATTAAAAAAAAATCCATTGCAAAATTACACAAACACAGTCAAACACATACGCTCGCGCGCTCACATGCATGCACACGCCCACACATTACACGCACGCATGCGCATACCCACATCCACCACACACACACACACACACACACACACACACACACACACACACACACACACACACACACACACACACACACACACACACACACACACACACACACACACACACACACACACACACACACAATATTTTCATTAGATAATATAGAGGCAAGCATAAAAGTAGGGCGTTGAGACTATGATCAAAAGGTTAGATTTATTGTTCAAGTAAATGTTTAAGTACTGCTGATTTGAAGGACGGCAGTGATTGACATGTTTTGGCAGACGGAGGAAGAGAGTTCCACACAGATGGACCAAAAAATGCAAAACTAGATTTGAACAAATCAATGCGGACACGTGGTAGAATGTAATTATTTGAATCATATCGCGTTGTTGCCATTTGGATAAACTCAGCAAGATATGTTGGCGCCATGTTTGCATGGACTTTAAACATTAGTACTGCCTTATTATAGGTCAGTTGGCTCTGCAGTGGTAACATCATTAGTTTTGCGAATTTGCCCGTGGTTGATAGAGACTTGTCGGGAAGAATCAGCTTAATTCCCCGTCTATGCATAGAGTTGGTCTTTTTTATGTGATTTTCACCGGCACCACTCCAGACAGTGGACGCATAGTTGATGTGAGAAAGGCAATGGGCTTCAAAAAATAATTTCCGGATATGTGGTTCAACATAATAACTGAGTTTTTTGAGTAAAAACAAATTGCGAGCCAACTGTTTGCAAACATGATTTATATGTGATTGCCATTTAAAGTTCTCATCAATGATCACGCCTAAGACACGGTGTTCGGTAACCCGCTCGATCAAGGTTTCACTCATTTTTAGGCTCAACATAAGATGCTGTCGTTGATGTTTCTGTCTCGATGCTAGGACCATACATTTTGTTTTGTGCCTATAATCACGCCTAAATATTTTGCAGCATTGGTTTCTTTAAGAATAGTATTATGAATAGAATATTCTGATCTAGTTGGTGAGTGTTTGTTGCATATACGCAACATTTGGCACTTTTGGGGATGAAATTCCATTTTCCAAGTTCTTTCCCACTCTTGTAAAGCGTTTAGATCTTCTTGTAGAATGCGTGTATCATTCTTGCTTCTGATTGTTCTATATACTAAGCTGTTATCTGCAAAAAGCCTTATAAATAGTAGTTCCAGGAGAGAGATTTCTACTTATGTTATTTATATAAATTAAGAAAAACAAGGGCCCCAGAACAGTTCCCTGTGGTACACCTGACAAGACTGGTTTACAATGGGATGACGACCCTTCCACAACAACTTTCTACGTTCTCCCAACGAGGAGTGATCTAGCCCATTTTAGCAAAGAAACGCCAATGTCGATGTGTTCTAATTTAAGCAGCAGGCCCTCATGGTCAACCTTATCAAAGGCTTTAGAAAAGTCTAATAAAATTGCATCTATTTGCTGTCTGTTGTTAAGACAGTTATTAAAATCATTGAGAGTTGTTATAAGTTGAGTCTCACAACTCCTTTGCTGTCTAAAACCATGCTGGGCATTATTTAAGAAGTCATATTTGTCAAGATGGTCCATTATGCTACTATATATTATGTGTTCAAGTAGTTTTGCTGATATGGATGTAAGAGATACAGGTCTATAGTTCTCTGCTTTTGTTTTGTCACCCTTTTTGAATAACGGAACAATGCTGGCATCTCGCCACTCATCAGGTATTACTCCCTGGTCCAGTGAAGCTTGGTAAAGTGGTTGGTATACTTCACTCAATTCATTGGCACATAATTTTAAGAGCTTGCCAGGAACGCCATCAGGACCAGTAGCTTTGTTTTCATTGATGTTGGTCAGTAACTTAAATACTCCTGCTTTGTTTACTTTGATGTTTTTCTTCTTCTTTCTTTCTTCTTTCAAGTCCTCCCTCAAAACAACTCTCTTCAAAACATAATTTTTCTGCTCCTTCGCTGGTGTGTGGGTGTGTGCGTGTGTGTTTGTGTGTGTGTGTGTGTGTGTGTGTGTGTGTGTGTGTGTGTGTGTGTGTGGTGTGTGTGTGTGTGTGTGTGTGTGGTGTGTGTGTGTGTGTGTGTGTGTGTGTGTGTGTGTGTGTGTGTGTGTGTGTGTGTGTGTGTGTGTGTGTTAGGGCTTATTGCTGTAAGCGCTTAGGGCTTTTGTTTAAGATTAAGCGCACTAAATGTTCCTTATTATTATTATTATGTTTTGCATTTCAGGGAGTTTATCATCATCCTTTAGTCTAACGTTAATTAAAGGCTTGGGATTTGAGAAAACCGAACAAAACTGCTTGTTCAGTAAATTTAGACTGGATGAGAGGGGAAAAAAAACTAACTGAATCCAGTTAGTTGAAAAAAGGGCCCAGGAAAAAAAAAAGGAAAGAGAGAGGGGCTGAGGGCGCGGGGGGGGGGGGGGGGAAGGCTGGGGGGGGGGGGGATCGGAAAGAAAGTCAACGGGAAAGAAAGTCAACGCAAAAAAGTCAGGGTTAGGGTTAGGGTTAGGGTTAGGGATAGGGTTCGGGTTAGGGTTAGGGTTAGGGATAGGGTTAGGGTTAGGGATAGGGTTAGGGATAGGGTTAGGGATAGTGTTAGGGTTAGGGATAGCATTAGGGTTAGGCCGTTGACTTTCTTTCCCGTTGACTTTTTTTGATACATGGAGGGACTGGGAGGAAGGGGACTGGTGGAATCTGGTTGCTGGTCTCTACTCCTCCACATTTTATCAAAAAGCATTATGGAAATAGCCTAAAATGTGCACTTTCAATTCTTCAAAATAAATATGTATTACAATGAAAATAAACTTATCATTCGTTAATCACAAGAGATACTGATGGTCGTTACGACTGACATACTGAGTGATAATGTCTTCAACTATGAGAGTAACAACTGTCAAATAATCGCCAGATTTCCCACCAATCCTATGATCTGAACTTTAGTTCTGTCATGTATTTAAAGAAAAAGCAAAATAGAAATTCCAAGCTGTTTTCTGCCCCAGTTTTACGTATGATTGATACATTGATTAACTTAAACTCCGTCGGTCGTTATTTCGGACATCGCTAAAACGATGTCCTAATCATGTGTCACGCACAAAACATCGCCCGAAAGTTGAGGGAAATCCCGTTAAATTGCCCCACTCTACTTTTGGTTCACTTAGAATTTTATTCATTTACAGAAACACATTTGAGAGAACAGCTGAAACCAATGTTTCTAATATTTTCTTGTGACGGTCGTTATACATTTGACAGTCGTTACGATTTCTGACGGTCGTAATGATTGTGGACAAACAACATTTCCACACCTTCTCTGCTTCGACGCGCCATTCTTGACGAAAGCTCCAGCCTCGATTTGAAACCTTTTGCCTTGGGTGCTATTTAAAGCATGGCATGGGATCTGTAAGTTCGTTGTTAGTAGAATTGCGAGAAAAAATACGGTCGTTATTTTCTGACATAGGCCTACTGCTTATTACCGTATGGATTTCGCGCTCGTTTGCTGCCACTGAATCGAATTTGGTTCGGAAAACACCTTTCTCCATTCGGTTAGTGTTGTCCGAGATGCCGAGTTAAATGAACACGGAACCGAACCGAACCTGATGTGAACGATCGAGAGTTTTGCTGACCGACACGATTTGACATACAGCGTTACGACTGTCAAACGGATTTTTACCGCTTGACAGCATCGAAAACAATCAGAAATAGAACCGGGTTGTGATTTTAACATGTTCGCCGTTGATTTTTCTGCATCCTTTATTCATATTGTTGTGATGGTATGCAATTTAGATATGTATCCAGGCTTCGACACCAACCGCATCACTCGTCCGCCATCTTGAACGGGAAAATTTATCTAAGAAAAGCGTACAACTTGGGCATTTTCAAATGGAAGGCAGACACCCAAACTCACCATGTTATATTATGTATCTATTCAAGGTATTATAAAACATCAAGCAATAAATAAAAAAGCATTGGTATTTTTTTAATTCTTTATTTGTGCGATATAAATATACAAGGGGTCTGGACGATCACCTTTTGTCACAAACTCATATAAGTTTATTCACATATCTTTTTGTAAAAACAATAACAAAACAGTTTTCTCTCTCTCTCTCTCTCTCTCTCTCTCTCTCTCTCTCTCTCTCTCTCTCTCTCTCTCTCTCTCTCTCTCTCTCTCTCTCTCTCTCTCTCTCTCTCTCTCTCTCTCTCTCTCTCTCTCTCTCTCTTCTCTCTCTCTCTCTCTCTCTCTCTCTCTCTCTCTCTCTCTCTCTCTCTCTCTTCTCTCTCTCTCTCTCTCTCTCTCTCCTCTCTTCAAAACTACATGATAATCTTTTGACTGGCCATCGGGTGGTGATTGTCTTTTACCTACAACTACACACGTGCTTACACAGTGCAGTGCCTCCACACTTAATACGAGCGTACTGTATCATTTCTTTGTTTTTCAGTATGTGGCGATGCTCGACACGGGCGGGCAAAACACCCTGGTCTACCCAGAGGAAGTCAGGGAGGCAGTCCGGGCCCGCTTTCAAAACCCCCCGGATGCTGGTGCCTATGATAGGCAATATTTAGACCAAGTAAGATGACTCCTCATGGTGACTTTGACAACACTTTTGCATTTCATTTATAAATGATCTGTGAGATTAATGTTCATATTACATAATACTGCGAAAACAATTACTTCTGATATTTACTGACAATATTGAAAACAAATACAATTTTAAATCATACAATATTTCATCCAGTATTTGAAAGAAACTGAAATGTGATTGTTAAAAAAAAAAAGCACCAGACACTTTCCTTCATACTCTCCAGACATGAATCAATTGCTCATGTTGATAATGATAATAACAGACAGAAAAATCAAGACATATTGTAATGGACATGGCAATGAATTTTGTAAGAAATAGGAGCTCGTTTTATTCCAAAAAAATGAATCTACTCGTTCCACAAAAGTAGTGCCATGCTTGATATCTTCCAAGCATGCTCTCTTTGACACCGCCTATGGTTGTCTAATTATCAATTATGGCATGATTGATATGTTACAGGGATTCCATGTGACCATGGACCAGCTGGCCACAGCCAAGTGGAAGCCTGTGCCAGAAAAATGCACACTGTGCAAAAAAATGAAATCAAATATTGAACATCACTTGCAAAGGGCTTAAAATCCTCCTCGGATCCGAGAAATTCCTCGGGAAGCCAAAATATTCCTCGGGAAAAAAAATCGATTTCCTCGGGGGAAAGAAACCCGATTTAAGACGCGTCCAACGCCCCAAACGCGTCCGCATTCGCATATGGTTCTGATTCGTATTCGGTTCAAAGTCGCAAACAGCCATTTCGCACCGGTAGCTTTAGGCGCCTAATCTATCAAGATGGCGACTGTGAGAATCATCGAACGTGGAGAGAAGTTTGACGAAAGCGGGATCAAAAACAAATGGAGGTGGGAGTGGACTTTAAAGTCTGTGAAAGTGAGGTCAGATCCCGATGAATTCGAGCGGACAACAAAAGGAAGGCTATTGATGATATCATCAACAGCACAGGACCCAAGAAAGCTACAAGCTCTCCAAACTTGGATGCTGCAGAGAAGGAGAATCCATGCGTGGAGTCAAACACTGAAAATAACAGTGTCTCATCAAAAAAGCAGACGGGACAAAAGGCCAGAAGCACTGTCACTACCACTGATACAGCCTCAAAGTCAAAGAAAGCTTCAGACCCCCCAACCATAGATGTCATGCAGAAAAAGAATCCACGTTCGCAGTCAAGCAGTGCCTTGAACAAAAGACTCGCCATGAAAAGAAAGGCCATTGATCCCACCCGTAGTTCAAGTGCAGGACCTACAGACTTGGATCGATCTTTAACACTTGAAGCTGAACATAGGGAGAATCGGTCTTCAAGCAATGTGCCTTCTGCAGTTAGCATCCGTACAACAGAAGTAATTGAAATTGAAATGCCTTCATCACCCAAGAAGAAGAAGCAGAGCACCCTGTCATGCTTCTTCCGACCCAATCCTAAAGATTAAATGGGCAGCTTTCCCCTGCAGACAAGGGGAAGGGAAAGAATATTTCTGCAGCTTGGCTGTGCTTGTCGTAAGAGGCGACAGAACCAGCCCCTCTCAGATTGCTTAGTTCCACATTTTAAACGTGAGTTTTGAATTTTGATAACTGTGTCTCCACCAATAACCATTTTGTTTTGTCTTGATAACCTGTTGGTCTTTTTTATGCTCTTTTCACATGAAATGTGTTGATATAAATATCATTTTAGATTTAGATGTTTAAGGCCTTTGTCTTGTCTTTGACAGTGGATTGAATATCTGTATGGATGTACCTTTTCTGCATTAAATCTTGCACTTTTTCTGTGCAATTTTTTTTCCCAAAAATAGGGCTCAGAATGAGCCAGAGTGCACAGATTTTGTTCTAGATTTTCAAAATTTTCTGGGGGGGGGGGGGGGGGGGGCATGCCCCCAGACCCCCTAGCAGGGCGTGCCTGCTTCGCAGGCACGCATTCCTGGCTTCGCCACTTCAGAAATTTTCCTCTGATTTTTGGATAGACCATTTTAAGCCCTGAGTTCCCCCGAAGTCGGAGTGTGGCTGCCCATGTGGCGGGGTAATCAAAAACGGTCACACGCGTAATGTTCTCATCCCCAGCTGATGCATTTGTGCCATAGTGTTCAAATACTTCGGCTGTTCGGATGATCCCTGGAGTCTTTTAGCCAGGGTACGACAACAACAACTTGTAAAGTTTCTGTGGATTAAAAATACTTTTTCCATATATCCTTGTATCTGTTCATTCTGTTATTTTTGTGATCACTTTCTTCCTCTGCATAGACACACTTTCAACTCTGGGTAGCGCCCATACCTGACCATGATTTGACCATGCATTCACAGCACTTTCTTCCTCTGCATAGACACACTTTCAACTCTGGGTAGTGCCCATACCTGACCATGATTTGACCATGCATCCACAGCACTTTCTTCCTCTGCATAGACACACTTTCAACTCTGGGTAGCGCCCATACCTGACCATGATTTGACCATGCATTCACAGCACTTTCTTCCTCTGCATAGACGCACTTTCAACTCTGGGTAGCGCCCATACCTGACCATGATTTGTCCATGCATTCACAGCAAAATGTATTGATATTGGCAGAATGAAAACACAATGGAGTGCAGAAAAGAAAACCTCGCCTGCATAGGTAGCCTATACATGTATATTACTAACTACTGTGATTCTCAGTACAATGCATAGTCCAGATGCAGGGAATGAAGGTACTGCAAAGATTAGGCTTTGTCCTGACTCCCTTGTAGGTGGTTGACACACACTGGACACACTCTGAACGAGTGATCTAGGCAGATGAAATCATCACATCCGGTGCATTTCTGTTGAGTTTTCCTGTCTTTCTTCCTGGGGCAAAACAGGCAACCCTTTCTTTCATGGACGGTACTCTCTGTGTCTTTGTGCTTTTGGCCAACAGATGGCAGTTCCTGTATCTTTCTTTTTTGAGCTTGCTTTGTGTTTGACCTTGGTGTCAGCTGGTCATGGTCTGCGCCATCTATATCAGCAATGACCTGGGCAGTCTGGACAAGGTGTCTAGGGAGTGCCACCTGGGAGACACGCCTCTGGATGTGCTCCACCATCATTTTGAGTGCAACAGTGCGGATTAAGGACCATTCGGTTTTGGTTGCACCATTCTAAGACATCAGTGATACTTTGTTGTAACGATATTTGTACAGACATGATGTTTGTATCACTACAGTGAAGAGAACTATCGTCAGCGAACAGATCACAGTTGACATCATTGTGAGATATGTGCATCGGTAGGTCATTTATAAAAATACAGAAGAGAAGAGGTCCAAGGACGGAGCCTTGTGGAACGCCACAGCTCACTATTCCTTCAGAGGAATAAGTACGTTTAAGTAAACACGCTGGGTTCTGCTTTCAAGATATGACTGAAAGAAGGTGACTACTGCCGGATTTTGAACATATGCAGTCATTTTTTTTAATAATATGTTGTGGTCTACAAGATCAAACGCTTTCTTAAAATCGAAGAAAACAGTTCCAGTGAGTTTTCTTTCGTTGATGGCTGATAGCCATGTATCACAGAGGCGTGTTAAGGCCGTGTGGCATGAGTGATTTTGACGAAAGCCAGACTTAAATGGGTGGAACAGTTTGTGATGTTCCATATGTTTAGTTAGGTGTTTGTGAACATGCATCTCTAGAGGTTTCGATACAACGGATAAAGAGATATTGGTCTAAAATTGTTTAAATCAGTTAGATCTCTTGATTTGGGTATGGGAACCACTTTTGCTGCCTTTTGCTGCCTTTAGACCACATGGGAAGATATTCTGATCAATACACAAATTATAAACATACGTAAGGGTATCAACAATGTAAGGTAGAGCAAGCTTAAGTATAGAAGCATTTAAGTTATCTGGACCCATTGCTTTTTTATTTTTAAGTTTTGAAATTAAGGAACCAACTTCATTAATAGCAAGTAAGGGGATGATAAATGAATCTCTAGTATTTAATCGTTTTGACAAAACGATTGAAGAACAGCTGGAGTTTCATACCGATTAAAAAAATGTGACACTGGCAGCCGTTTGTACTGATTCAGTTACCTGAAGGAAATGATTGTTGAAAGTGTTAGCAGACCACATAGTCGCAGTATTATCTGATTTCTTTCTCGACTTGTCAGTTATTTCATTAACAGCACGCCATAATGATATGATGCTGTATCCTGTTTGCGTTTATCAGTTTCCCAAAATGCTCAGATTTTGATGTTCTAACTAGATCTGATACTCTGTTTCTCTGCTTTTTATATTCAATCTACTTTTTTTGCGGTTTTAAGTGCATCCCTTAGTGCCATTTCTATAATAATGTCTTTTGTCAGCCAGCTGGGAAGTAGGCCTACTCTGTGTTTTACCCTTTTTCTTCTAAGTGGGGCATATCAACGATTGAGAGAAAGATATTATACCAGGTATTATACGCTTCATTGGGATCTGTGTAATTGAGTACACTATAGAAAGGAGCTAAGCTTAAGTCGAGGAAAAATTCATCCTTACTGAAATTTTTGAAGCAGCGAAATTGAATGGTTGTGTGGCCCTTATTCTGTTGCTTTGGAAGTTTACAAGACCAAGTGCACAAAATGAGACAGTGGTCGCTTATGCTTTTGTTGCCCACTGTTATGTTAGATACCATGGCTTTGTTGTTCGTGTAGATATGATCCAGCAATGTAGAAGATGTCTTTGCGATTCTAGTTGGATTATGAATAAGCTGATGCAAGCCAAAGAGTGTGGTGGTCGCATCCCAGGCAGGCTGCCGTTTTAACAGATCAATGTTAAAATCACAGAGAAAAATGACATTTGGATAGCTCTTATATACATCATCCATCATGTGTACAAAGTTGTCATACCAAAGGAAAGTGGCAGCGGGATTCCTGTACACATATCAACTAGAAGAGGGGCTGAGTTGGAGGGTTTTACCTGCAGCCACATGCATTCAACATTATCAGGTTCAAGGTCACGCCGAGAGAACAGTAATATGCCGCTTCAGACTCACTTGCTCCTCCACTGAGTTTTTGGGCGAAAGTGCCCTAAAAGCCGCCTATTCCTGTTCTCTGACAAGTAACCCAAAAAATAACGACCCCACAAACAAACATACTGTGCAGGGTTATCCGTTTTTAATACTAATTTACTAAAGTTTTCAGATTTCAGTTTTTGCTTAATCCTGTGTTTTTCCTGATCGTTTTCAATAACATCATTTTCGCGCAAACATTCTTCAAATGAGTCTCTGTCTTTCATGTGAAATAGAACTACAGTCTTTAACTGTTCTCTAAAGTCTTTTAAAACTGAGTTATATTTCTGGCATAAAATCCACACACTTATTCCAGCATGTCTTCCACTGAAAGCTAGTTTTGACAAAGTGTTTCTCTTTTTAACTATGTCTCTTTCTGCTGAACAGTCATCTATAATAAATAGTGTCTGCGTTCCTTCAAACAGTCTATAAAAACTGTTCTAGACACTCACTCAGTTTATTGCTAGGATTAACTAAAAATATGTTATCATCAGTCCATATAAACCTTCTATTATGATATGCTTTGTTCCATTTAAGTGTTGGACAGAAAACCACAATATGATTAAAATTATAACGATAAACTGTTTGTAATAGGGCGAGGACAAATATTGTTTTTCCACAACCAGTCTGTCCACAAATCAATGAACAATGAGGGGTTTTTGTCATAAAGTTTAACTGCTCCATAGTTTTATACTAGAATTAATCTAATCCAGTTATTGTTTTTATCATCTCTCTGTCAAAACTTGTTCATATAATAAAACCCTTTAAAAGGGCCCCTAAATGTGTAAGATTAATCCAATTCAGTGCTGAAAAGATTGTTTCTATTTAGACTAATATTGATTTTGTTGCTTGTTGTTATGACCTTAATATCCTCACCATTGTGAAGAATGACAACATAACTTTAAGACTGTCAAGTCTAAGTTTTGCCAGCTAATTAGAATTCCTTTAAAAAGGACGCCCACTAACGCCCAAAACCCCATCCCTCTCCTTATCTTTTAAGACAGAAATTTCAAATATTATTGTGAACGCGTCCCCTAATTTCATTTGCGGCATGAACTGTAATTTTTGTAGAAGCATCTTTAAAACCGCTTCTCTTCTGTGGGGGGATGTACTGTTTTTTGCCAAAACGGTTTTATTTCAATCTCTTTTCCGACTATTGTCATCTGCATAAGACTTACATAAAGGGCCAGAGTTGAATGCTTTTCTGAAACTTTTTTGACGCTAAAATATGAAAAATGGGCTTATAAATTCAAATTTTATGCCCCAATTCTAAATAGGTTCTAAGTGCCATTTGAGGTCAGGTTTTCGAACTATTTTATTTTCCCATATTTGGCCAACATTATTTGCTTCTAGATTGCGCAGCTGTTCTAGTTTAGGAAACTTTTTGTTGTCGCCAACCTCTTTGCGTTTATAATCACCACCCTTTAGTGTACTCAAAACCATACAAAGCGCCTATCTCACCATTCTGTTCAAAGTCCGCAACGTCTCCCAAGTCTTTTAATTCAAAGTTATACACCTTACAGGCGCTAATGTTAACCCCTGGTTCTTCTGGCCCACCGACATTATTTTTTAGTAACGCATTATTTATTTCCAAAACAATGTGCAGGTTATCACATTTTACGACTTTCCCCTTTTTTTCTTTGATCTTTAATTAAAGATCTGACCCTCCCACAAACTAATCCTTTAAACTGTAAATTAGGAATTGGGATAATTTTATAAACGCAATATGCAGCTTTCCCTGATGGAAGAGCTCTTAAAACATGAGGGCCTTCCGTCATATAAGTTTTCATCAGTGCTCAGCTCATCCAAATGAACATAGAGTAATGAATGTAATGCAAGATCGAGCGGACTTTCCCCCTCAAAAGTAGTTTTGGTTGGTGTAACTCTAAATCTATAATTGTTAGCTGTAAAGCCCTAACATTTTAGCTAGCTCTTTACAAATAGTAACCTCCTTCTTCTTCAGGCTTGAATGTTAACATTGTTTTTAGATTTGCATTGTTAAGTTTTTAGAGTAATGTCAAAGTTACTCATTTCTTCTTTTAGTGAGCCAAAACCCGTAATAACCATCAGGGATTGTTAACTCGCTAACTTTGTTCCCTGTTTTGTCAACTTTTAGAACCTTATTTTTCTCCTTGGCTTCGCTTATTAAAACCATACGACTTTTTAGAATATTTCATGAAGTGCGACCATTTTGGCTCCGCATTCGTTATTAATACATGTTCTAAAAACGAAGGACGGGCTTGGGTTGTTTTGTTACAAACATTTTTTGAACGAAATAAAAATGAGTGCATTCAAATATACTGATGCAAAATATTCTGTTGGCCGCACTACAATCTTAAAAATATAGCAACTGATACTCTTGACATTGCTGTGACCCAGACTGCCTCTTTTCATAAAAAGGTGAGTACTCCATTAAGCAGATATCTTAACCCCCCTATTGAAAACGACCACATCAAAAAAGCGTGGTTTAGTCCTCCGATGCAGTTTTATCAGAAAACCCGTTAAACTTTGCTGTTTGCGCATCAACTGGGTGGAGTGCGTATGTGACATTTAAACACCTGATCCTTTGGTGAGGTTAGTGTACAGATTTC